>OMPB01000955.1:5358-15832 GCA_900312615.1 Stylephorus chordatus | reverse complement strand
TCAGGTTCTCTGTGCTCTTGCTGCGCCTGCTCAGCCCTTTCACGTTAGTGTTCACATCAGACCGCTCCGTTTGGAAGGTGATGTCAGACTCTGAGCCCGGAGATGTTTCCTGTAAGTCCGTAGATGGATCCGTCCCACCCACCCCTGCCCGTCTCCTCTGTGCTGCGTCCTGTAAAGAGATCCGTCCTGCTCCGTAAGCCCTCCGGATGCTCCTTGAAAAGCGCGTGTTCCTTGTGAGACTGTCCCCGTCCCCATCCTCTTCGTCATCCTCATCCTCACACTCCGAGTCGTACTGGCTCATCAAAGCCACCTCTTGAGCAACAGACATTCCATTTGATACACTGTACCCCACTTCACATTTAAATTGATTAGCCACGTCTGGTCCATGTCCCTGTCTGGTCACATCCAAGCCATTTGTCGTTTCATGGTTGGGCGCAGGGGGAAATTCTCCATCCTGATTGGCAGTTCCTCTACTCTGTATACCCTGAAGCACAGAGGAGCGGAGCCTCTTGAAGGAGTCTATGACACCCAGCCCTGGCAGACCTGTCCAGGCTTGACTTCCATTGACACCATGGGGGCCCTGAGTAGCGGAGGGGCCATCTGTGGTTTGACTGTGCCCGGGACCGGGGCACTTCCTGGGGTTGGAGAAGAGTCTCATGATCCTGGACGAGTAGGGCTTTCCATCGGGCGGGCCGGACCAGGCAGAGGAGTTGATGCCATTGAGCCTGCTCTCAGACTTGGGACCCGAGATCAAGGGCTGCACCTGGGCACTGCATCCAGACAACCGAGACGGCGCTGTGGGGCTCCTTTCAGCGGGGCTCTGGAATGGGTAGATGTCACTGAGGGGACGACTCCGGGTCAAGGGAGGTGGAGGAGAGCAAGCTTTAGAGCTCTGGATGCAAGACAGGGAGTCTTCGCTAGTGGACAAGACCCGATCCTTCTGATCCGCCTACAGAAACACAAACATAGGTTTTGTTCAAAACAAATTATGGAAAGAGTTTTTTTTTTTTTTTTTTTTAAATCGGTAAAGTGAAGTAGAGTAATCCTGGTTATACAGAGGTGAGAAAGAAATGACTTCAGAGCATATAGCCTAGCGAGTTTGCCCTGGAAGCTTGAGAAATGTGCCTTTTAATCAAATGTGGTTGTACAAGTCACAGTCCCAAAAAAAAACGTGAACAATTCGTAAAACCTTACAGATAGATATAGTGACTACATTGACCTTGGCCAAACAGGTTTGACATAAATTAACAGAAAAATGCTAATTAGGTTTCAATGACATTGGTTTATGACATGTCTGCTTGGGTCTAAATGTGAGCTGTGAATTTATATTCCGAGTATGTTTGTGTATTTAGCAGAGAGAGCGCAAGTGAGAGAGAGAGCCTGAAGAAGAGTGTGTGGGAGCCAGTGGAGTGAGCCGCCTTTCACCGGGAGAACACTGCGTGCTGCTCCTTGGTGCTGTGTTTCTAAGTCCAAGGAGAGTTGAGGCCCATGTTGGGGTGGTGTGCCGGGCTCTCTCTGTAACCTTATGTGTGTTTGTGTGTTAGGTAAGGCAGAGCAGTGGCCATTGCAGCCGAGTCTTTGATGAGGGGGCTTTGTGAGCATGACTAAGCAATGAGGATTGCTAAGCCATTGTGATTAATGCAATAAATTGCCCAGTTTTCCCTAGATTACGACGACAGAGGGGTGATGGGGGGGTTGTGTGGTCCCTACTTCTCCCTGAACTCCAACCCCCAGGGGGGGAGGGGAGGGCAATCTTTGGCTTTTTGTTCTCTTTGGTAGCCTTTAAACACTGAACTCCATACATTTTCTGGTTTGAGCCAGTAAAGCTAGCCATCCTACATTGGTGGCTTGGTTTGGTTTAATTTGTGTATGGTTTGTTTAATAGACTGTATGCTAGCATCTGATGTTCAACAATAATAACAACTCTATCACTAAACGTTTTTCTATTCCTACAGGCATATATACAGTATGTACCCTTACCCTGTATAAATAAAGTTATAAATGTGACAGATGTACCAGGTCTGTGGCAAGAGGGGATTGTTTAATTCCCATGAGGTCTGCCTTCGGACAGGCAGCCTTCTCAGTGAGAGCAGTTCACATATGGAACAGTCTCCCATCGCAGTCCAGAGACTGTGCCACTTATCGCACATTTAAAATAAACATAAAAACTTGGTTGAGAGAAAATCAAGTATGCGACCACAATCCATCATGATGTGCTTGTTATGCTCTGTTGTTGTATTGTGACTTCCTGTTATTTTATGTGATTTTATTAAGTGTTGCGGCACTATAGGTACAGTGTCTGCTATTTCTGTTTTTATGTGTTGTTATGCATTTTATTGTTTTTGCAGTTACCATCTTACCTGCCCAGGGACTACAGTTGAAAACTAGCCAAGCTGGCTAAACTGGTGCATTTACAGTGATGTTTATTAATGTGCACTGTCCCTGTCATTTTAAACCCAATAAATAAATAAATTAATTAATTAATTAAATAAATAAATAAATAAATGTAAACAAGGCATTCAAAGTAACCATGTCTCTAAAACGACACATTTTGTAGTTTGTCAAAGCAAATGTACCATTATGCAATGAAATTCCTGTAGGCATCCTCAACTCAAAATGTCACTTACATGACATGACTGTACCCCATTTTTGTCCCGTATATTTTCCCATCATTTAGGGAAGGGGCTTATATTGGGGTTTCTACTGCAGCAGATGGGCTTTCTCAGTCAAGCTCCCCGCGGAGCATGCTGTCATTTTAACCAGCTCACTCCATCTCAGCGAGTGCTTATGTAAACACAGAGCCACCGCTGCCAAGCACCGCCGCTGACGGACGGTACACAGCAGTGGCAAACAATGTGTCGCTTTCAAAGCTATGCTGAATTCTTGTCTTGTCTTAACCTTCCCAGACAGCGGGGGGGAGGGACACAATGACGACGACGACGACGACGAAAAACGAAAGCATATTGAATGTTTAAGAGTCAAACAAACAGGGTCGGATTCTTTTGAATCCACGAGAATAATAATTTATGTGTTTTTCTTTGGTGTTGAAAATTCCCATCTGCTCCATTATTGTGTTCTACACGACACCTCTTTACTCTGTACTGCCCCCACTCGTGGCACGACCTGGCCCTTGACAGTTGGCAGTGACACCCACGGTCAAGCACAGTAGTACCGTTAGCCAGGAGCACACTCACAAAGGTAGGAAAAACCAAGGAAGGGCAAAACTGACTTTTAAACGTTAACAGAATGTCTTGGTTATCTTGGATATCTTTACCACACTATTGGTTATGTGATTTTGACAGCTCTTACTTTACAGTAATGCAACTTTTTGAGATAAGTTTTGCTGCAGGAAGGTGTCGAAGGCAGGCGCATAAGCAATTGCAACATTCATCTTTAAATAAATGGTATAAATACAACCTGCACTTAGGTCATCTCTTTCCCAAGTGTGTGTGATTGTATTACAAAATACTACACATATTTCATCAAGTTTTCCAAATTTTAGGGCTATGAATCAGATGACAACATCTGCCCGTGCAGCCATCCAATTCACAAGAACCAGCTCAAAAATGTCCCTCCCGACCTCCCTTACTTAAACATCACATTCACCTCACTGTCACACACCGAACGCACTGCTGCTACACATTCAGCTTCCCCTGCCAAGCTGTACATGGGAGCTGGGCTATGGGGCCTTGGTCTAGAGTTAATTAAGAGCTCAGGGAGGAACCCCCCAACCTACTCCCCCTCCTGTGGCTGGCAGCTGGAGCCAGCTGCAGATTACACTCCCAGAGCCCAGCGTTGACATGCATGTACAGAAACCACAACACACATGCACACAAAAATATTGTAGGACCCTGCACCATGCAAACACATCTCACGTGCACAATCTGCTCGGACATTCTTTCCCACAGTACAAGACACACATGCACGCCCACAGGCACAACATAGAGGGCCCGAGGGGAAGGCATTCAACAAGTGCCTCCTTCCCTGTTCGGCTAGGCTCTTATGTAAAAGAGGTCATAAATGCATAATCAGCAAGGTCCATAATCCTGAGTTCACCTCTGCACAGATATGTCCACTGTCCAGCCCCTTAGGCTAGGATTCAGCTAAATAGGCCAAAACGAACTGCAACTTAATACAAAGAGACTGCCAGACAGAACCAGTATCAAGGGGAAAGTTCACTTTAGTCACTGTTTATTCTCTGGCTGGTTTAGCAGTGAGACAGAAAGCGCCCTGAAGCCCTTGTCTCGTTCTTTTACAAACTGTCATTTCAGTCTGCCTTATTTGCCCCAATGACAGCCATCTGCATTGTAGATTATTTCCAGGATGAAAATTCTCACCAAAAAATGACCTTTAGAAGGGACTGATCAGGGACAATAGAACTGGAAAGGAATAGGCATGAAAGAAAGAAATGGGTATATTTGCTGATCCTTTGTCTGTATTGAATGGTCTAATCTCGTAAGATTAGACTGTATTCAATATTTTATTTAATTATATGTGATTATTCTAAATTCTAATCAGATTTTCACTAACCCAAGTTAAAGATTTCTCCTTGCTGTGCAGCCTTCTTCTAGGTCGAAGTGAAGACCAAATCCTGGATCCCTCGTACGAGTTTCCGAAACAGTGAGTTGGTGAAGTTTAGTGTTTTGAAGGGACGGTGTGTTGGAGGGTGTGTGTGTGGGCCTACTCCTCTTCCCTCCCGGAGTTAATCTGATTACCGGAGCTTTAGCAGTCTGTGTTCACGACTGGTTTCATCTACAAGTTATCGCCTCTAATCAGAAAGACGGCAAGCACTGGCAGAGAGTGAGGATTCTATGCCATCTTACAGACCTGCCGGGCCTATGAAAACTCCATTGCTTTTTGTTCTTGATTTTTAATTAATTAAAATTAAAATTTTGAATTTCTAAATTTGTTTCTATGCTTCTCTTCTTTTTATATTGTACATCTTTTTTTATGGTATATATTTTTTTACTATTATATTACTTTTTATATTATATGTCCTTTCTATATTTTATATTGATATGTTATAAACTTTGTTGATAATGTTGATAAACTTCTTGACTTGACTTGTAATACATAATGAATTAGATAATAGCATTATATAATGCTTCCCTTTACTATTCAACATATAAACCATGAATTGCTTTGGTACAGTCATCTGTGCAGTGATACAAGTAAAGGCAGTCAACATGTGAAACTGGGGCTCGGTGCTCTATACGGCAGTGGTGCAGCTAAAGCCTGACTAGAGCCTGGATTTACGCACATTCTCTCACTGTGTTGACATGACTCCATTCATTTTGCTTCAAATACATGCTTGAAAGGGTACTTAGCAGGTCACATAATACCATGGTTAAATGACCATATTGCATGTGATGAAGAGTGACAGATTTAATGAAGCAATCATTCTAGAATACAGGAAGTATGTCGCACGTGCAGTTGGAACACCGTTGTATGTTTTGAAGGGAAAAGTTTAGTAGGCTAAGTGTTACAGCAGTTTGGTGGTGCATCATTAATTGTAATTGTTTTTACTGGTCTGTGCAGCATTACTCCATCACATTTTGAGGGGAATCTGACATGCCTTCAATTATGACAATTATGATTATCTAAATGTTATAGCAATAAACTCCTGGTACATTTTAAGAGACCAGCTATAGTCCACTCCTGGTTTTAATGTTTCCTGCCTTCTCCCTTTTTGAGGATCCAATTTAAAAATAGAGAAGGAGCTCTGTGCTGGTGCTCAGAGTCAACATGCACAAACGTGGGCACAGGCACACCTACCTACTGTATCCCTTCCCACAACTACACAGTCTGTATCAGGGGAAGTCCAGGGACAGGCTACGCCAGGTAATGTTGGCAGCCCTTCCCAGTTAGCTACACACTCACCTGATCTGCAATGGATTGTTTTAGAGACAGCCAAGCAGAAATTCAACACCCCACCATGTAAAATAGCTTTGTTGAGGACAAAACAATACTGGTTTCAGCAGTCAATAATCCAACCTGATGCCCAACAACTGAGAACTACAATGATAGAGAGAATGCTTGGTTAACGTTATACAGATATTGTGTAACAGATAATTGCTATACATTTGTTTTTGAAGTGTAGTGGTGCAACAAATACATTCAAAAGCAGACTCAACAAAATATACACCTGTGTCAGCCAATTAAAAATTTAAAAATAAAATAAAACACCAGTCCTTTCCAGATCCTGTAAATCAAATCTGAAGAATTCAGATTACTATTCACACAACAGTGTCACATTTAACTTGACAAGACATAAAGACAGAACTGGCCATTTCTGAAGCACTTAGATCCAAAACTAAAACTCTCATAGGAGTAAAATGTCTTTATAGAGGGCAATACAGATAGATTTATTAAGGGAGTTCATCTGTGTTACAGGAAGCAAGCTGTTTAAAGTTTGTCTGGGAGTGAGCCTGCAATCCAGATTTGCTGAAAGCAAAATGATAGTACACAATACTGCTAAAGGACTGCTAAGTACAAGCTCTATTTGAAATCCTACTACTCCAGAAATATTGTTGTTGCTCATTTCTGATAAATGTACTCCTTGTAAGTCGCTTTGGACAAAAGTGTCTGCTAAATGCCCTAAATGTAAATGTAAGTCTAGAGAAAATAAAATACTTTTCTTAAAATATTGGATACATATATTCATGTAAACGGAAGCTTTGTACATTTGATTTTAGTCTCAAATTTAAAGCTTTGTGATTGCTGCCTGAAACCAGGATTCATGTAGGGGATTACAGTGTCGCTTTCTAAGCTGGAAAATAAATGGGGAAACCAAAATGCTAATTTATTTGTGCATTAATTGACTTGCTTTGGCCATAAATCTCTTTAGTAGTTGGTACGGCCCCCATCCCCCCCTTTACCATCTCGCGGAGCCTGCCATCCCTCACGTCACTATAACAACCAGAACTGTATGCATTGCAATAGCTAACCCCCTCCAGTCCCGTCTCAAAATAACTTTTAACAAGAAAATCACAAACATAACCGTATAACCGTTTCTTAAGTGTACAACGAATTGATCTCGCAGTTATTATGAATGTTTTGAATATGAATTTGTTATTGGAGAACGAACAGCAAAGCTTTTGCTCACCCTCCTCATACTCGAAGATTTCCCTGTGATCTTCTTCACATCAACAGGACAGCTGTTAAAGATGTTTTGCCATAAGAAAGAACTCGTACCAAAAAGTCCATGTTCTCTGATATCCTAAGTATTCTATATCGAAATCGATTATTATTTGCGCAAAACATTTTGAAAGGTCGCCTTTAGTTGGCAAAATGCCAACTACTGTTACTTCGCAACATCTTCAAGACAATTGGAAAGCTAACTTTAAAAGACTGAGCTAGCCGCTTCAGCTAGCCCACGGAATATTTAGATGTTTACCTAGTTCAATATCTTTAGCTGTAATTTGCGTGTTTTAGGCCTCGACGAACAGTAAAACTCCACTTGTGTAATTAAATAAAATATATATACTGAATCAGAAATGCACCCCAAGTCGTTCAAATAAAAAGTCCGTTGATGCTGGAAAGAAAACAGCTCTTCTTGGCAGGCTGAGCGGACGAGTAACATCACTGCACTTGTTGCGATGATTGGAGAGGCGGAGCTCTGGAGTGGTTACAAGATTACTGGTTGACCGCAGCGTGACCACTCTAGTAACAGCCAATCATGGAATCAATTGGTAGGACCCTGGGAGCAAAATACGCCCATGGTGGAAGCAAATTCCATTGAAGAAATGCTCCACACAGTGAAGACTCTACTTCCCTGTGTATGTTTTGGGCTTATCCGGTATGCGTAACTTTTTGAGGTATAATTTTAAAACGAACAAGATATTCCAGTTATGACGCTGTTCATCAACCTTTCCAAACTAATCTTCCGGTATTTGGGGATCGGCAGCCATTACAGTAGCCTATACTAGGCATGTGTAAGGAACAGAAGAAACACTGTGCCAACTATGGAATGCAAATATTAAATCAATATGGAAAGTAAATATTAAATAAATAAATAAATAAACATGTCTATGAAATAAATAAATTAAAATAAATAAATATGGCTATTTCATAATCCTGAAATAAATAAAAGGCAATAAATTATGTAACAACCACAACGCCACAACGTAAATATATAAATTAGTCAATATAGTTCAATAAATAAATAGGGTTTTCATTCAAAATGACGTTTTTCAAAGAACTACCTTTATTTATTATTATCAGAGGACTTTTATTTCATAATTCCACATTATTTATTTCAAGGAACTTTTATTTCCTAATGCCACATTTATTTCCTACGGAGGACATTAACCTACTTTATAAAATAAATAATAAAGTATGTTAAAATATTTATTCATGCCTTCTTTTATTTATTTAATAAAGTCAGATAAAACCCTCCATAAAACCCTTCCATAATTTCCAAGCTCTTTTCATTTCCATCTGTTATATTCAAATGAATGGGGCGTGGTTAGATTAATGGGCGTGGTTATCTCAGGCTTTGAGATAATCGTGCTGGGTGACAGGCATATTCATTTATTTATTTAATATTGACTTAAAAGGCATTCCATAACAGTGAACGCAACATTCACATACCTGTAGATCAGCCAGTGAAAGCCATTTTGATTGTAGAGTGTATTTTTTTCCCCACATATCTGCAAAATCATTTCACTTATACATTAGCTTAAATATTCGCTAGGGGTAAATTGATACATTCAATTAATGCAACTGCATACGAGGTTTAGAATACTAATTAAATTCAGTGGTGAACTTTATATAAATTGAAAGTTATTAAAATATCACACTACATTTTCTCAGTCAATAGACTGACGTTTCAAGAAGCATCATTCTTACATGTCAGCATGACATAATTAAGCGCTAAATAGCAAGAAACCAGAGAAAGTTGTGTCATCGTCTTCATCTGCGAAGAGTCCATTATACAACTCCCCTCCAGTTACCTGGAGCCACACTTTGTCCCCCATGTCTAGTTGCAGCACAGTGCCCCCTGCTGCTTGGTCCTCGCCGCTTTGGTAAATATCCATCGTATGGATGACCCTTATCCCGTTCTTCACCAGAGCCACCTTGACGTTTCTGGCAAGCACAGTAATGTGATACGTGAAGAAGTAAGCCCCAGCTACAGCGCAAGTAAACCTGCCTGTTTCTGGACTATAATGATTCTGTTGGTTGTATATTATCTTGTTGAATCGGATTGGCACATCAGGTGTTGGGTGTTTGGTTTGCTCAGTGAGACCGACAGAGAAAGCACTTTTGGGGATGATGAAGGTGTCCCCCTTTTGGCCTTTCTCCCCCATCACTCCTCGACCACCTTTCTCCCCACGATAGCCTATGTTGCCTTTGTTACCTGGAACACCAATGTCTCCTTTAGGACCTGGCCTTCCAGGGGGACCCAGTGGTCCCTGGATACCTCTGTCTCCTCGAGGGCCAACATCCGCCTTTGGCCCCTCTGGGCCTTGAGGCCCTACTTCTCCTTTATTCCCTTTCGGTCCTGGAAGCCCAAGTTCCCCTTTGTTTCCCTTCGGACCTGTAGGGCCTTGGACTCCCTGGGGTCCCATTTTGCCAGGTGGCCCCCTTTCCCCACGTTCACCCTCCTTTCCTTTAGGCCCTGATAGGCCTACTGTACCTATGGATAAAGTAAATAAATACTTTACTTGTTCCTTCACAGTTACAGCTGTTATTTTCAAGCTCAGTCTACATATTACAGAGACACTCCCCACCCAAGTAAGGAAACAGATGACATAATGTGGCAAGACATTGAGGTACTATTGTACAAGGTATTTTTTATGAGATACCTACCACCATCTCCTTTGTCTCCTTTGAGGGCGTCTCTGCCTGCTTGTCCACTGGCACCGACTTCACCTTAAATAAAGCACAAGTTGATGCTATTGAAAAACGGAAAATGGCTTAATCCTAATTTTAGAAAAAATGTTAGCTTTGAAGATGTTTATCTTATCCTACCTCGGTCTCCTTTTTCGCCTCTGAGTCCATCTCGACCATCTCTGCCAGGCATTCCATTGTGTCCAGGGTCCCCTGGTATTCCAGGAAACCCACATCCTTTAATTTGAATTTCTTGCTGTGCAACGCATCTCACAGCCAACAGGAGGAGCAAGAGGGTAACGCTAAGTATCCCCCGCAACATTGTCTTTGATGTACTCCTATCACTCATTTTAAAGACCCACAGGACAAAAGGGAAAAGCACATCAAAGGCTATAGCCTATATGGGCATTTCCTCTTCAAACATGGACGCCAACTCCAAACAGTCGTCAAACAAGCATTCTCTGTGGTGGAGGAACAAGGCTGAACAGAAGCAACTCAACAACAAAATCAAACACTAACTGAATGGGAACTTTGGACAAGTTCGCCAATGGCTGCATTGCCATTGGTCTGACTGTCTTTTCTGGATTACTCATTGTGTTCGCCCCTGCATGCTCCATTGAACATCGGGAGCTTGAGACTTTCC
>OMPB01000938.1:1634-11655 GCA_900312615.1 Stylephorus chordatus | reverse complement strand
AAAAAAAAAAGTATTTAAACTTTATTTTACCAGGAAGTCCTGTTGAGATACAAGATCTCTTTTACAAGGGAGACCTGGACATGGCATTACCAAAGGAAGCTTCAGCTGTAGCCAATACAAGGTGTGTGTGTATTTATATATATATATATATAAATATGTGTGTGTGTGTGTATATATATTTTGTTGGTCATACCATAGTGGTGATATGGCACTTGTTCGCCCATAGAGAAGATCATAGACAGTACCAATGCTGTGTAACACATCTTCTGGTGTTCTGGAGAGAGGAGAAGAACATGGAGAAGATAACTAGTAGTTAACTAGTAGGGAAAGGGAAAAGCACAACACAAAGTAGGGGCTATGAGAAAAACCTGATTGGTAAGACAAGAGTCACCCTGTGTGTCAGCTTGCAGATCCCTAGCGAGCTCCATAGGCAGGATAGAGTTAAGGAGGGTAGATATGAGGTCAGCATCAAGACCACACATTGCCCCAAAGACTTTGAGCAGCAGTAGGCGTAAGGAAACACGATGCTCCTGTATAATCACAACATCATGCACACACACACACACACACACACACACACACACTTTTCATATCAGCTGCAAACATAAGTAAATGGTGTAATTCAATATCCATAAACACTGATTTTAAGATGACCACAGTCCAACATTTGGACATAGCAATCCAAACAATTGATTGAAAACCACCCAATAGACTTAAATGACTCCATAGAGTGTACTTTTGTACAACAGCTCAAAAGCTTTTCAATTATGTGTTCAGAGCCAGACACGAGGATGATGGTTTACCATCTGATAGTAGGACACCAGTGACATGACGGGCTCAGAGTGGTTGGCCTTGCACATCTTCTTACACACCTCTGGATCTGCATCCGTCTGGTGGATGAAAACGGGTCTTTAGTTGCTCATAGAAACAAAAACCAACAACAACTTACTATACCTTAAATAAAAGAAATCCCAGTATCAATGTATTGTGTGTCATACCAATATCTTAAGAAGCTCCTCTAGGTAGCATGCAATGAGGGCATGGTCCTCATGGAGGGCCCAGCTACGCTGCTGGGAATCATCGCGGTGACGGGCGAGGTCACTAAAGATCACCTCCAAGCGCTGTTCATCGTGACACACCTGGCCCTGTGGCAACGCCACACTCAGATCCTACAAAGACCGTGTGACATCAGCACACAATGCTGCTCAAACAGGAAATACTAGTATGGAATGAACTTTCAAATCAACTAGCCAACTCCATAACCTCTACAGAAATGTCCCCTTCTCACATGCAACAAAACTGAGAAATATAATTATTTCAAATTTTTTGTAGAATTTTGTAAAAAATTTTGTAGATGTCTGGGCCAGCGAGGTTCTACTGCACCAGATTTCCCCACCAAACAATTATCTTACCTTGCTCTCAACTAGCGATAGGAGAACCTTTTCCAGGCCGGAGGAAGCCCGTGGTAACGTGGTCTGCAGGTGGCCAACAACTACACCCACAGCAACCCGCGACAGCTCGTAACTCAGGCCGGTGTTCCGTCGTACCAACTCAATCAGTTCAGCCCCAGTTGTCATAGGAACAGGCTCAGAGGTGGTGGGGCTGCCAAGTGGGCTCTCTGCGACAGAAGGAGGGGCAACAGGCCATTCGTTCTCAGGGTGGAATTCCGCAGCGGGCAGCAAGGGGGCAGAAGGCTTAAGGTCCAATGGTTGGGGGGGCAGAGGCGCTGGGCTCTTCGTTGACGGAGCCGGTTGAGAGGAGCACTCAGGAGGCAGAGCCTCGAGGCCCAGTGGGGGCGGCTTCACGCGGCTTGGTACAGGAGGAGGAGGGGTGCTGCTGGCAACACTTGGCAGGCTTACGTCAGATGAGAACATAGAGTGAGAGGAGCCCGAGTCAACAGAGGTGGAGCTTATTGAAAGGGAGGGGCCAGGGGAGGGAGGGAGAGAGGACACCCGGGAGGGAACATCTGGTTCTGGAAGACAGACACAGACCAGGGGGGTTCCAGTTACATTTCCCAAATAAACAGCAACAAGATGGCTAAGTATAGACCATGGTGTGATGCCTATAGCAGAAGCAGGTAACATGAGCAAGAGAATAAAAACAAGACTGTGCCATAATAGTAAGACTAGTAAGAACATATATCGAACAAGATGTGAACTACAATGATAGGGATTTTATTATATATTTTTTAATTCTGTCACAAGACCACACATGCATGCTGCTCCTGAGCTAGTCCTGACCTGCATGGCGGCTGGTGGGATGTTTCTCTGGCGGGGGCGGAGTGATGGGGGCAGCCCGTCGAGGCTGAGGAGGCACCTGCAGGGTGCAGCCCACAATCAACTGATGTCACATGTCTTGTCAACGGCATCAGAGCATTTTGTATTTGTATTGTATTTGTAAACAGTTTGTTTAATAATTAGAGTCTAGTACATGGTATAAACCCTGTTCTCCTTGCATATTGTCCAGACTTCCTGATAATGGCACACTTTCCTGTCGTCCATAGTCCTGGTTAAGACCATTGGGTGGTAGAGGGGATTGGCTGAGAGATATTTCACTGTTAGAAGATGGAAGGCCCTGCTTGTGAGAGGATGGACCTGGGCTTCGTCGAGCAAGAGTCTCCTTTCTGTGATGGATCAACTTTCTATAACAGGATTAAGATTCACATGTATATTAAATTGGTGCACCATGTCAATATCATAGCGTTATTTGATGCTTGATGGACAGATGTTCAAGCTTATTTGTATTTAGGACTCACTGTAGAACATCTCGTTGCTCCAAATTATATTTGCCACCATTTTTCATGGCCACATTATGGACTCCTTCAATTGCTCTGTCAATAGATTGCAGCACTTCATCCTTCTCTGGGGCCTAGTAAAAGAGAAGGCAGGCATGGAAGAGAATGGAGAGGAATTGAAATATTTATTAATGTGACAGCATTAATAATTTGAAAGCTGGAGTGGAAACAAAAAGCAACACATTTTTGGTTAGGGGGCATAAATTACTCCTGGCATTAAAAAAATGGGACATTGAATCAACAATCCTCAAAGTAACGTGTGGAATTGCTGTTAAAACCAACAACCAGTGATAGGTACCTATCACCCATCACTACCTATCACTGCCACACTTCATACCTGCACTACATACTTTCGTCACAACAACATTAGTACTTGTACTCTGTGCAATGACAATAAAGTTGAATCTAGTCTAAAGAACAACTTGAAAATGCATTCCTAATCTATTGTATGGCAATTACATGTCCAAATTCATGTTCTAACTGGTTGTAAGTTTGGGTTTTCTAAAGAATAAGTCCTTTGGTTCACACGCTAATACAGTGCGTGTCTGCTTTATTAAAGATGGAAATTTGTGTATTATAAAGTGTATTATATGTGTATTATATGTGATATATTATGTTGGGTATTATAATTGCATTTAAAATCTAAGTCTATTTAGATTCGTTTCATGGAAAACATTTTTATGATGCATAAAGCGCAGACGGGTATGACATTAACTTTATTCTGAGATCCTCCAACTACAATTTAGTAGTAATTGAGCGTGAGGAAAAGCCGGATGCCCATCGACCGGGGATGTCGCAGTCAGCATCCAGTGGAAATGGGCCTTCATGCAGGGCAGAAAGCCATGTACCCAGCTAGCATTAAGTACTTCCTATGATATTCCCACATAAATTGTTACCGATCACTGCACTTATTAATAATTTCTTCTTAATAACACATTACTGTCGAAGGTATGCCTGCTGTATCACAAGACAACACAATACCAATTTAAATACCCGATATATATATAAAAAAAATTATTTATATTGTGAACAAAAAATAATGAGCTCTGAGCTCATTGTAAAATTGTGTTGGATGACTGCCTTTAACCCTTACCTGAATTTTTTCGATATAAGACGCAGGGATGTAACCGGTCTCGCCAGTGCTACAGAGCGACCCAAGCCACCAGTGTTTATTGCTTCTTTCAAGGATTAGAAAGCTTTCTCCTGCAGCGAAATGAAGCGAGTTGGACTCCGTGGATCGAAAGGCGTAAAGGGAACGATACATCTTTCAAATGTGATCCAATCAAAAACCATACGTGATATGGAAGTATTAAAAATAAATCAATGTTGTTGTATTATTTTCCCCCAGAGGAACGATTTAAAAGGGAGTATTCAGTGCACAGCCTGATCGCTGCGTCGATCTATTTACAAGGTAGGTCTAACTTGCCATCCTGCCCAATGCTTGGGAAGCGCATGCCCAATCAGAGCACGCCCCCTAGGCTACTTAGTCGATGCCAGAAAGTTATCAAAAGTCACTTATGTCAGATTTGTGCTACTTTAAAGATGTATTATCTCTACACGATTATATCAACATACAATCCAATTTTATGCTCGAAAAGTGGAGATATTTGAAAAATATAACGGTTTTGCCTTTGACCGGAAACGTGAGTGCGGTGTATCAAATAATTCCATCCCTACGACGTATTCGTCAAAATGGCCCATGTAATGTGTGCCAGACTTATCCAGAGATCATCACGGAGGTTGATATTATACTCACAAGCACCCCCCGCCTTCTCGAGGTACGTTACTTTTAACAACTATTTAACGTCAGATTTCCCAGACATATTGGTGTTCGCATTTGCGGATATAGTTGACTGCTGACGCCTGAAGAGAGCCGGTATTTTCTTTCTTTTTTGTATTGGGGTCATGGTGAGAGGACTAAGGTGAATCATTAAGTTATTTATTTAGTTAGTACGTTTTGTTTAATTTTATGAATCAAATGTGACTATTACCATGCTACATTTATGTATATTGTGTGTATATAGACGGTGCGATATAGAAAAATGTTATCTATAAATGTTGATGCCTATAGCAGGTTATACAAAACAATTTTTTATATATATATATATATATACTACTGTTTTACTCCCTTCCATTCCCTTTTATTTTCCACCTTATTCAGTACACATATCTGCCTTTAAGCTTTACAAAACAAAAGCAGGATTATATATCAATAATGCTCATTGAATGATTTCCTCTTCTGTATTGATTTATGCTAACAATGGCTATTGTCTATTCTTCTTTTTATTTTTATTGTTGCTCCAGTCCCTTTCTGTCTCGGGCTCACAGACTTGGTCCTACCGATGACGAGATGTACCAGCGCACCACTGTGTCGGTCATGCAGAAGGAGCCTGGCAGCGGAATTATGATCACTAGCTACAGTGCAAGAGGATTTAACATTGATGGCAACAAGGTGTTTGGGCCTTGTGCTCTGCTGCCTCCCGCCATTCTGCAGTGGAATGTAAGCATGGTTTCAACAACACCATTCTCCTGATGGAGTCTTCTGTTAAACCACAGAGCTTCTCATTCAGATTGCTTTGCTTGCGGCTCTTGTTTTGTTATTAATTTATTTTGGCTTCACTCTCTGTCTGTCTGCAGGTTGGCAGCCACACAGACATCACTGAAGATAGTGTCTCACTTTTCCACATGCTGGAACCGCGAATAGGTAAACAAAGGACCTCTAATTGGAATTGGAAACCGTTTCTCGTTCCAACTCTCCATTTCTGTTACCAGCTGACACAATAAGCTAGTTTAGTACTGGTTTAGACTGCTTGTGTAAGAGATTCTTAACAGCTACATTTTAAACATGAGTATCCAGAGATCTACCACCGTAAGATAAATGTTTAACACTGATGGGCTTTAGCATGATTTAGGTTCATGTAATCTGTGTTATGAACTAAGGGCCAACAGTTCAAGCATAAAACTGGTGTTATAACTGGTGCTATTTGTAGAAGTATACACATAATCCAGACTCTACACATAATTACAAGGGAATAAATCAGGAAATTGATGGTTGCATAGAAAGTTAAATTATAAAGCTTTGTGTAGTTCTA
Source organism: Stylephorus chordatus (assembly GCA_900312615.1). Lineage (NCBI taxonomy): Eukaryota > Metazoa > Chordata > Actinopteri > Stylephoriformes > Stylephoridae > Stylephorus > Stylephorus chordatus. The sequence continues at coordinate 5,769 of OMPB01000938.1, read as the reverse complement.
AGTAAGTACTGTACTAGGCACAGTCCGAGGTGTAGGTTTAAACCAGCATATTGTTCAGCATTGCAGAAAAATGGCCTCTAAAGGGGGCAGATAGTTAACATTATGATAGCTAGATTGGATTGCTTCATATTTAATCAATTGTTTTTATTTTCTGATTCATCCAGAGATTCTGGTCCTGGGAACAGGATCTCGGGTGGAACGAGTGAACCCTAAAGCCCTTGCCTTACTAAGGAGCAAAGGGGTTGCGGTGGAGGTACAAGACACGGTAATGAATGCCAAGCATCCGTAACTGTCAATACGTTCCATATAGCAAGATCAATCAATTTATTTAATCTCCCTTGAAATTAACTTCTCTCGCCTCTCTCTTTTTGCACCAACTGTATTCCAGCCTAACGCATGTGCCACCTTCAACTTTTTGATCAGTGAACGACGGTTGGTAGCCGCTGGACTAATCCCTCCAACCACCACCAAATATCTGCAAGAAATAGAGGAATAGGTAGCGTTTGACATACAAAAAGACTCCCAACATGGAGGACATTCTTACTCACTATGACTTCCACGTCAAGTGAACGACGGACTACCTTCATGTATTCTGAAATGACAGTTTTTACAAATCAGGCTGTAAATATAGACCTGGCATTTAGCTCTCGTGTAAATATATACAGCATCACACAAATATACTATATGATGCATATTTGCTGTGATGAACGATATCTGTAAAGTTGGCTTCACATCTTTAAGTAAGCACTGTATGGGCTTTTTTCCATTTGTATGTAATGTGTTTTCACAGTGTGCAAGCAAATGTAATTTGTGAGATCATTTTACATACTGCAGAAATGTATTGTTTATCTGATTACATGGCCATCTTTGTAAATAAGAATTTGTTCTTAATGGGCTTGCCTGTATAAATAAAGGTTAAATAAATACATAAAATGTGATTTAATTTGTATATTATTTCCGACGGACAGAAAGAGTCGTTGCATCTGAGGTTGTCTGTGTCATGGTGGTTTATAGACATCCATGTATAAAATGGAATGTTAAATAAAGGAGTGCAAATTAATTATTACAGTACTTTGTTCCCAAGGTGGTTGTTCCTTTGTTTGAAAGCCTTCTAATCTCTTGTCTTGTCAACTGTCTTTGAAGTGGCAGCCTGTGGCCCCCTAGCAAGCCCTCTAGTGACTATTGTATGGAGCTGCATTCTGAAGCATTTGTCCTTCACCGACATAATCTCTAAAGATGAGGCTATCCATAAATCCTTAAGACATCACAGGGATCTACAGTATCTCCAATTGTCTGGGTTGACTGTCTGTTTTTAATCCATGTGAGTGAGGGCCCAACTCACCTAAATTATGGAGACAGTAGATCGGTCTGTTAGGATTAGAGTGAACAATTATGTGGCAGAAGACGCTGAAATTGCATCCATAACAAGTCGGTCATAATTGTAAGGAAATGGGCCTTAAAACAGTTAAACATAACTGCTTCCAAAGTGTGCATTTACTGTAGGCATTCATACTTTAAATGGATATTTAATATGTCTGGATGCTGTTGATGTAGACATTATAGGTTATAAACCACATGGTTAAAGGAGAAAATGTTAGAATTCAAACGGATTCGAATGTTTGCAGACTTTGACTGCAAACGGCAGCAAACTGCGGACTGTTGAAATATTTGTCTTTTGCTTTCTGCTCAACCACAGGTGTTCTACATCCTGAGGTCAAATGATAATTCAATTCATGTTAAGTATTCAGTTTAGTCGCTCACAAAAGTAAATCTAGCTAAAAACGGGTAAATAAGTTTAACACCTATGCTCGCAATTATGAGAAATGCATTGTCATGACACTGCTCTCGCCTTGTGAATAGTTGGCAGGACAAGATGATCATTTTACACATTACTAATATAAAGACAATTAAATATAACAAAAAAAACATACATTAGATAGCTTCGAGGTGTAAAGCTAACAATAAACCATGAATGTTCGACCAAAATACCTTTTTATTTAGTATTTAGAAAGTTGGTCATTTACTTTGACAATTTATAAAATGAGATAAATGTAGAGATGACAAACTAGTCAGTTAATATAAACCTCAGCCTAACACACACACACACACACACACACACACACACACACGCAGATGTTACCCTGTTAGATACTGTTGCTGCCATCTCTGTGTACTATGTACTACATAACACACTCTTTAGAACCTTTCAGAATGCATAATCGTATAACATGTCAATGTTACTTATGGCCTCAGTGTAAAGGTATTTCATATGAACATTTCTCAGTCATCCTCAGAGTCTTCAACTTGGTTTCTGGGCAATTCAGCAACACAGAGCTCTGTTCCCGTGATCCTGCGGTACATATCTTTGATGTCCTCACACTCCATCTCAAAATGAGTTGTTGCATCATAGGAGCATGACACGAATATCTAAAGTACACAGAGAAGACAAGGCTGACCACATTGGTAAATGCTTGTCCCTTTTCTAAAACTCATCACACCTGGTTTGTACAACCTCAATTAACTCATAATTACCTGGCTCTTTTTGCCGTCATCCGAGGGCACCAGGAAATTACTTACAGAAACAAACCTGTATGGCAATAAAAGTAAACAGTTGTCTGTAAACAGCTCCAACTATTCACCAGACCAAAGTAACATTTGTTCAGCTTTATTAATCCCACAACAATAATCAACAAAAAAATCCAAGCAGTCTGAGCCACTTTTTTTTTTTAATAACGCGTAGTGAAGAGCAATATCTTTAGCTATTCATAAATATTAATTTAAGTTGGACTAACTTTGCCTTTTAGTTAAAGCAACAATTGTATTTGTTTCACTGACACTGAAGTAGTTTAGCTCTCACAACTGCAATTTGAGATGATTGAATCAATTTTGGTCAAACAAAAATTGGTGGAAGGATAACTGCCAATGCTTAATATAGTCAACATCTAACGCTTGGGAGAAATTTAACATTTTGCAGTATTAAGCATTAAAAGAATATATATAATATAATAATTTGTTTTATTGAATGTAAAAATCTGAAATGGAACTTGCTTTTGCATGATGGGTTCTAGAAGCTCAAGTGCTGGTTGGACCTCTTTTTCTGGGTTGCTGGTTTCTATGGTTGTGCTCACTGTGGCAATATACATCCCTGTTGAGGCCACATTGTGGGCACAGGATACCATAGATATGTAGACATCTAAACAAACAGAAGTGGTCTCATGCAAAAGGCCATGGTGATCTACTCTTAATCCAGACTTATAGCAAAAAATATGGAATTTTACTTAACGTTTTAAAGATGTAAATTTATAATATGGGCAACCTGGAAAAAAAACTTACTTGAGTTTGTGACTTGTGAGTAAACACCACAAACATTTACTCAATTATTGCTGTTTTTACAGCAGTGTCACCAGAGACACTAAAACGATATCATACGATATATTCACTTTTGTTTTGAATAAATAAAAATTATTTTTTTTTTTAAATATATATATAATACCTGACTTCCTGTGGAGCTGTGTTTGAGGGATGATGATTTGACATGAGCTGGCCTCATGGGTGTTTTTAATTGGGTGATTTAATAAACAGATGACCCGTATGACACGGCCTACTTTCCTCACCCGATTGGGCACATAGCTGGGATCACAGATTAACTGTTTACATCGGAACAGCTGTAAACAGAGAGAAGAGGAAACATAATTATTACCCTCTACTGTTCTCCTTTAATCCCTCATCATACTCTCAAAGTTAGAAAGAAATATCACATATTTCCCCAATCTCCTTTCTACTTACTACTCCTTGAGATTTCACAGCTGCAACTTTTCCGTTTTCCATGACGATTTCGTCCACTGCTCGGTTCACCATATATGCCCCCCCATGCTTTCCATTCAGTCTGCGACACAAGGGGACCAAAGACCTTTAAAATCAATTGTATTTTTGTGTATGGACCTGTTTCTGTATTTGTGATGGTTGTGTTGGTATGACCTTGCAAAGCCCTGCAGCAGTTCAGCAAGTCCATTAAGAGGGTAGAGGTACGGGCTGTTTTTGCAGCGGGCTAAGGATTCCAAGTATAGTTTTATCCGCTTGATGCTCTCAGTGCAAGGCCTGTCTAAGTAACTACATGAAGGGGGGGGGGGGGGAA
>OMPB01000900.1:6575-16870 GCA_900312615.1 Stylephorus chordatus | reverse complement strand
TTAAGGATTTACTCGAACATGTGAAATTTACTCGATCTACTATCAAACAATGCGCTCAGCCAACACCGGGACCTGCAGCCGTGGATCAGGCATCCGCGATGGCTCTACTTTTGGGGCCGCAGTACTCAGCAGCTCCTGCCGTCGGCAACGTGGAAACGGAGGTTGATGCCTTTTTAGGGGATGTTCCCCCATCCCTGGATACAAATCCGGCTGACTGGTGGAAAGTCAATGCGGGGAGATTCCCCAGGCTGGCAAAGCTGGCACGCCAGTACCTCTGCACACCCGCAACATCGGTACCATCCGAGCGAGTGTTTTCAGCCGCTGGACTGATTGTGACCAGGCTGCGCTCCCGACTGACAACCGAACATGTCGATATGCTGATTTTCCTCAACAAGAACAAATCGGGACCCCGTGAGTCAGTCTGAGACAGTGTTTGGAACATTTGAGTTTGTTAAATACATGCTTTTGATTTTTGAAGTGGAGCGAGTGTCGAAGTTTTATTTTATTTATTTATTTTTGCAGCGCACGCCCGCCCGCGGCTTAAAGCCGACACAAATATCTTTTAATATGTCTAGGCCTCTACGTTTTTATACGTTTCATTGATGTGAGAATGGAGTATGTTGCTGCTATGGAAATATGAGGCAACAAACGCATTTGTTATTGTTTGGTAAATTTGGTAATTTTTGTTACAATTAATCGATTAATTGATCGTTAACGTTATCAAAGATCGATTCAGGAAAGTGCTTACAAATTGACATCCCTAGTGCATATATATATATGGCATTGCATGGCCTCGCCCCACCACTGTTAAAATAATTTATCAAGCGGAGTGTCTCTACAAGCAGGACCACCAGGGCCACCACTAGAGGGGACTGTGAGGTGCCTTACAGGCGCACCTCATTTGGTTAAACTGTGCCATCTGTCATAGGTAGCAAATTATGGAATAGTCTACCACTTGTAGTAAGGGAATGTCCCACTTATCTTACTTTTAAAAAATAATTTGAAGGGATGGCTTAAGGCAAACCAGACATGTCATCACCTTTAATCCTGGTTATGCCCTTTGCCATAGGCTATGTATATTTACAATTCTCTTTTCCCTCGTCTCATTTCTTGTTTTTATGTATCGAGTGTTTGTGTTGTACTTTATGTATATTTGTCGATGTTTATGGATGTACATTATTTATTTATGTACATTATGTATATTTTAGAAATTGTAGGTTTACATTATGTATATGTATATTTATGATCGTTTTTGTTTCTTGTTTTTATTAGAACACCAACCTGCCCATGGGACTCCTGACGTAAATTAGCCTTTGGCTAAAATCAGGCATATTTACATTTATTGTTCATTAATATGCACTGTCCCTACTCAAATAAAATAAAATGACTGTATTACTCCTTTAATACTTTGAGAACCCCTGCATTCAGTCACTGAAGATAACTGCTGCTCTGCCAAAAGCATGCCGTCTCCGTTTTTGCTAGCCGTAATTGCAAGCCTAGCACAACTATGGGCCAATTGCCATATCTGATCATTTGAGGGCCACTTTTGAGGGCCACTTTTTGGGTGATTAACTCTTGATAATCTAAACAACTGAGAGGGGCAGCCATAAAGGCGCAATAGACTTTAAATTATGTTTTTCAATGTAGACATCAGATTTTTTTTTCAGAAAGCAATTCTTCACTCTTCACAATTATTACATCAAAATTATTCTGGTGATAGGGTTAGAAAATATGTGGGCTAAACCTTGGCAGTCCCGGGGGCAACTTTGGAACAACAGAAAACCCATGATCGGTCGACCTCTAGTTAGGGGAAGTAAGTAACATTAATCACGACTTGTGCTGTCGTGTGTGTTGGTGCCAGGATTCTTTACTGCTTTGGAAGCACTGGCCCTTATCCAGACACATGGCAGTCTACGAACTCACCATCAAACTGAGCCATCTTCTCACACAACTTGACCTCTCCGAGTACAGCTTTGAACTGTGGTTGGTTGACGCAGGTGACGAACCAGCGTGTCACATTGGGATATGGCTCGCGGAAAGAAGGCTCGAGCACCTACAGGTAGGGAGGTCAAGGGTATAAATAAAGGGTAAATATGACTGAAAATGGCAGATATTTCACAACTGGATCTGTACATGTATGCAATATGATACATCTATCATATAGACTAGTTCATTTCTGTGCACAGGCAGTGTCTTGAAGTATGTCATCCTGACCTGCTTGAAAAGCCAGATCATGGAGCAAGCCACACTGACATCGGCCAGGCTGATCCTCTCTCCCACCAGGAAGGTACGCGTGTTGAGATGTTGGTTCAGCACAGCCAGAACCCTTTTCACCTCCTCCTTGGCCTGCTCTGTGGCCTGGAAAAAGACACGAGAAAGAGAAAGAGAGAGACACACAATTAAAGTGTTGTGTTAGCAGTGTTAAATTTATGACACATTCACAAAAAGTGACAGATGAGGGCTCCACACCTGCTTGTTGAACTGCATGATTCCCAGCGTAGGGAAGACCCAGGCGCTGGCTGGAGGCACGATCTCTGCGTCAGCAAAGCTCACCCACTGCAGCACCTGGGCTGCAGCCTGGGGAGTGGCACCACGCAGGGCTTCATTGCTCACTGCATAGGGTATAAGATGTCATTGTTTGGATGTAAAAATACATACTTGCATAATGGCATTGTAACACAAAACACAATTTGGCATGATCTTTTAAGGCAACATTCACACTGTAATTTAAGACGACAATATCACACCAAATACTGTTTAAATCAGTGAACATAGATTGATAGCAACGTTTCTAGCTTTAAAGAGGTGCTAGTCTATGCCAGGGCTCGAAGGTGCGCCTGTTTCACTCGCATTTGCCCCTAAAAATAGATGTGTGCGAACTGTAAAATTAATTTAGGAGCGCATGTGCGAATAAAGATTTCAACCAAATCTGTATCAATCACCTAATACTAACTGACTAACTAAACTGACCTCAAATTTGAAGTACAAATGTAAACAGGCTTACTAAAATGGAAATTTAGCAGCTATAAGGACAAAATATATTTAAAAAGCCCTCCCTACTAATGGTAATTTAATAAACATCAATACGGTGGTTTTGCCTTTTCTGGCGGTCCATCATTTAGAATAGCGCATTATGTGTTTTCTCTTCAGGTGCTCGTGCATAGTGCTAGTGCTGCTGTTGTATGCCATATAGTGTACATTTATTTTGTGATCATTTGAAGTAGCCTACTCCAATACTTTCAAAGATTTGGGTCTTTGTAAACTTTTACAATGAACCAGTTTCGCAACCGAGTCGGACTCCATTGCAGCCGCCATGATTTTTCAAAACTGTAAAGCCAAAACGACTGATGTCATGCACGCAGCAATTACCTAGTGATATTGAGGAAAAACATTGTTACACTGAATTGAATCATTTTAGAAATCAAAAAGGTAAATTCCTAAAAAAAATAAACGACGTGTTCGTTTAAAATATTGATGTCAATGCATTTTCAGCGTCGACGTCGTCGATGACGGCCACGGAGAAACTTCCTTAAACCACTCGCTATATTTTCTCCCGTGTTGTTTTTGCATTAAGTGGTGAAACAAGTTTGTTGCGTTTCCACCTTTAGCCGTAACCGTTTTCTTGCATATTTTGCAAATTATTGCGCTTTGTTGGAGGTCTGACCTCTTGTAGCCAAAACACCTTCACTACCGAAGTAGGCAAAAATATGTATACATACAGTGAGGTCCAAAAGTCTGAGTCCACTACCAAGATCGAAAACTAACAAAATGTATTTATTTTTACCATCAATCTACAAACAATAACCCATGACAAAGTGAAAACACTGTTTTAGATTTTTTTTTGCAGATGCATTTAAAAAAATAAAAAATAATTTGCATAACTATTCCAACCCCTTTGCTGGAACACAGCATCCAATTTCCCTGAGAGATTACACTAAAGCTTAAATGGAGTCCACCTGTTTTAAACTAGTGATTCTGATTATTTATTCTGATGATTCTGATTATTTATTAGTCAGTCATCATAAATAAAAGAAAAAAGGATTTAGGTCTGGCAATAGAGATGGCCAGTTTAGAACATTGATTGTGTTGTACGTAACCACTCTATTACAGCCATCTTCATTTTTAATGCACATATATATTTTTTATGTACATCTTGTTTTCTGACATGTCTGGAAGACTACTTTTACTTCTTTTAAAATAAATGAATTATATTTGCATGTAAATATCTGTTATCGCATCTCGTTATTAATCAAAACTGTTATTTGATTATTTTTCATTGCGCTCCTAAATTTCTTTGTGTGCTCCTAAATTTTTCAACTTAGGAGCACATGTACTCCTTGGGAAAAAAATTCATTGTAATAATGAATACAACCTTCACCAAACACACATCGACTGAAAGCATCAATTTATTTCGTCCTCTGCCACCTTTGCTTGCACTTCACAAAATTGTACTCACGGAGTTTTAGGACCAGGCCAGACATTGGCAAGATCGCACTACAGGTTGCTGTGGGCCAAATCCAACATTTTTGCCTGTGACACACATCTGATTATTCTAATTATTTTAATCGAGAAAATTTTTGAAATAAATAATTCCATTTATTATCCTCAACAGCTGACTGTGGTCTAACTAAGAAATCCTTTCTGGGTTGAATGCAAAGGGCTTGCTCCATCATTTTTTTCACTTCCATGATGGACTGACTGATAAGTTTATTCATTTTCTGGTTGTTCATGCATACAGATCATACACGCAGCAATACCTGTTGTAACTGTTATCATCCAGAGTTTTGCTAACACTAATGACAGATATGGGTCACTAACAAACAAGACAGTTAACTGGGAAGCAAAAAAAAGCAGATCTGAGCAGGAGAATATTGGAAAGGAGCACCTATAATGTGAAGGTAGTCATGGATGTAGCTTATAGGAGCCCTTTGTTTCAGGTGGACAAGAGGACAGGTATGATGACATCAAAAGCATTGACCTAGACACAGCGAAAATATCCGTTTCCAATTAAGGAGAAATTCACTAACAGACACGGAAGCTCTAAATAACATTTACACACGGGAAACAAAGTGGACATTCTATTAACACATCCAATGATGCACAGATACACTTAAATAAGGCTCCCTGCAAACATACACATATCGACAGTATCAACACTGAGGTCAGTTTTACAAATTTTAAGGCAAAAGTTTGCTAACAGATAAACACAGACATTGCAAAATATAACTTAAACAATTGCATATTGAGGGATTACTCAACAGTAAGTCTCGCATAACCAGACCTATCTCCACACTTCGTTTTAGAGCTGTGCCAGCGCTGGAGAAAGGTCTGGCTGAACCCATCATTCTGGGAAAAAAAAGTTTGTATTTCTTTAAACCAATCACAATTGTCTTGGGCAGCGCTAAGCCCAGGATGCAGCGACGGTGCCCTTGCAAAATAGTGTCGCCCGATAGCGGAAAGGGAAGGGGAATAGCGACTGAAATAGTCGCCCAATAGCAGACTTATACCCACAGCCTACTTCCTGTGAGCCAGACTACTCAACAGTTGAAAGTGAGTGGGGCTTTGAAATGTTTGCATTTCAAAATGTTCCTTATTTTAGCTGGAACCACAGCTATACAAGCCTAAATACTAATTAACATGAAATGGTATCTAGATTTTTTTTAAACATTCAAAATAGTTCTTATACACTCTTCAGTCACAGACAAAATAGAAATTGTTTTATGATTAAAATAGTCCTTGTTATATGCATACAATATGTATACAGTACATGGGCCAGTACAAGTAATTTAAAACTTTTTACAGATTAAACAGGGGACATAGGAATAAATTAACCAGTGAACTCCAAACAATAGTTGACTAGCAGAAAATAGCAATCATCATTTCATTGTAACAAATATAGCAGGAACCTATTCTAAACCATATTTATTCCATCAGTTCAGTACCACATGTTAAAACATCCACCTACTCTTACAGTCTAGGGAACAGAGCTGGTTTCTAGCTCTGTAACGGGATTAAAACCAATCTACCATAAAAACCTCATGGATATCTGGGTCTGGATAATAACTTTAAGAGGCTCAGTTGTTATGAATTGATGGTGGTGAACCTTTAACATCTTTGTAAGATGTTAAGTGTAAAAAATAGGCTAGCCAGTGTGCAATTAAGCCTACAATTAGCAACACAGATACAAGTCCAACTTGTTAAACAAAAAAATGTTTTACAATGATAAACCAAAGTAGTTATCACAGCTTTTAAAATACACAAGGCAACAGAAAATGTAGAAAAATCACTGATCACTGACCTAATTTTCGTTAGGTTTTTTTTTTTTAAGAACCAATTCTGGGTTGGTAAAATGTTTGATAAAACTTGAATCATACAGTTGTTTTTACTCTTTGTAACTTCAGAAGGTCTCGTATCCTCCAGCTTAGGAAGGGAGGAGGGGTTTTCTACACCCCCCACCATGTTTAGTTCTTTTCCTTACGTGGGCTCTGGCCCTTGACAGGCTCCCCCTTGTGGCTCAGTCGCTTGAGCACCTTCATGGGTTTGAACTTTGCCCCCTTCTTCTTCTTCTCCTCTGTGTCTGGATCCTTGTGGAAGTCTGAGTGGGACCACAGAAGAAAAATAACGTAATTTGAATATTGACTGGTAGAAGATGTACAGTGCATTTGCTACAGCACATCAATTTGAAATCAAACAAATAGGGTTAGAGTTTAATGTAATAACATCGATATAAGTTGATCTCTGTATGAATTCTCATCAAACATAACAGCATGGGTGGGACCAGCTAAACTCTATAGCTAAATCTCCAGAGTTGCCATTTTAGCTATAAGATGCTACTGCTAGAATAGTCACCCATCTAGCTGGGTGACTTCTTCTGAACCATTCTATGATGCTGTTGGCCGCAGGGTAAGAAAAACAGACCTCCCACCATCGTGTTTACAGCCACGACCAGTATAACGGCGACATGGAATTGTGAAACCTTCAATTGTGAAAACCCTTTATTAATCCGCTAACTTTTAAAGAGTGGAGTACACACTTGAGAACAGTGCAGCGAGGAAATGAGAAGGCATGAAGCCAAACGATCGCCTCACCTTTCGTCTTCAGCATGGCGGCCATAAGCTTATCCTCCTCTTCTTCCCTGAAGGACATTATGGGATTGTTAGTAGCTGCATAGTTACTGGAGAATAAGAAAGGCATCTAAAGCTGGAAAGAGACGGCTGCACATGCACCTCTGCCTGTCCTGGTCCATATTATTGATGATTTGGTTGCGCTGTTCAATGATGGTGACCAGGTCGACCATTAGCTCCTGCTCCCGACTCCGGTCCTCCTTGCTCCACTCTTTCTCTGGAGACGAGGGGAGGGAGGGAGAGAGAGAGAGAGAGAGAGGGAGGGAGAGAGAGAATGCTGGTAGGCTCACATTGCCGTATTTGGATGTCATTAAAGGAAACAGGAAATGTGAATGGATTTTTTGCCATGACGTCACATTTCTCCTTTCAGTTTTAGAGGATGTTTTCTTGGTAATTTGTGACACAAACTTCCATGTGGGCCTACGTAACATTTCAAGCTACATTTCAACCTGGGGCGGACTCTAAATAAATCCTGAAAGGCTCCCTTACATTTAATTGTGTCCCAATAACCTTTCATATTAAGTCATATCCCAGAAGCAAGAATGTCATCTCACTTAATTTTTAAGGAGCATTAAATTGTCTAATTTGAGCAATGCAAAGTCTACTGACACATCTAAAGGTTTTTTTTAAAAGGCCTATAATATTCCTGGTGGTGTTGTCACGGAGCCGATGCTTGGGGTGAGAATCGCTAACCATGGTTCATGTAATTGTCAGCTTAAATCCAAACAAACACTTGAAACAACATTTTTTGCACCCTTACCATAGGCTATGTCAGGTCAATAAACAAACTCCCTTTGAGATACGGTTGTACACAAAAAGCAGAACTATGCGGTTTTCAATCTGTGATCGCTGTGAAAGGTTATCTTTCGACCTTTTTCACATTGACATTTATTCTGCAAATGTCTTTCCAACAAAACTCTCCATTTCGCGCAAAACAAATGTACCTGAAGCAAACATGCATTTTCTACGCATTAACGGTATTCACCTTCACCGTACTATTGTTTTTATTCAATCCAACAAACCGAGGCTTTAAAGCATGTTATTTAGAGTCTCATTCTCAACACGTTGGATGGGTTAAAAAAACAACAACAACCCACAAAGTAGTATAAATATGGGGCTAATTCCCAAACAGGCATTGTTCATAGAATGAGCTTTTGCTTGTGTGATTCAGACATACCTGGTTTGTTGAGCAGACACCTCAGCTCGTACTCAACGTCCGCCTGCCTCTCCTCCAGGTTCTGTTGCTTGGCCCTGCAACCAGGCACAGACACTCACCCTCACGCCAACATGCCGTGACACGCTTAGCACGCTCAACACCAGTTTCCAGCCTGGTACTTACGTGTAGACCAGTTCGGCTTCGCGTCGGACTAGGAGGTTTTTATCGTGGATGAGGGTGAACCATTCAACTAACAGGCGCTCCTCCTCCTCATCTGAAAACGGTGGAAAAGAACGAGTGAACGACAGGCGTCACTCTTGCCTTACGCCTGTAGAGGTGGATGCATAGTTCAAATCTGTTGTTGTACGTAATATGGAGGGCCCTGGTGAAGGTCTCCTTGGGTCTCCTCTCCAACGTTCCGGGTGACATTTTCATACCATTAGGGTTGTCTCGGAGTTTCGTCTCCAGCTCCACCCCTCTCTGCTCCAGCTCATCCAGCTGCTTCTCCAGCTGGCTCATCTCCCCGTGGATGTCTTCAGCTGGGATGTACTGGTCCGACTGCACCTGACCACATGCACACAAGACAAACAAATATGAACAGAGTGCTTTCCAACGGGTCCGAATGGTCGCCATGTGGGGCCACTTTTTGATTCACCGCAGTGGTGAGAAAAATTGGTTATGAATGAAAGGATAATTCTTCTTAAAATCCATTCATCATCCATCTTCTACTGCCGGGTCACAGGGGGCGGCAGGCTAAGATATATATAAGGCTGATATATAATCCCTCCAGAGTTCTGGGTCTACCAGAACTCCTAGGAGGCATCCTGATCAGATGCCCGAACCACCTCAACTGGCTCCTTTCGACACAAAGGAGCATCGTCTCTACTCCGAGCTCCCTCCCTCAGACGGGCTCCTCGCCCTATCTCTAAAGCTGAACCCAGCCATCCTACGGAGGAAGCTCATTTCGGCCGCTTGTATCCGCAATCTCGTTCTTTCGGTCATTACCAAAGCTCATGACCATAGGTGAGGGTTGGAACGTAGACAGACTGGTAAATGAACCAACTCGGTGGCCTTGTGGTTAGAGTGTCCGCCCTGAGATTGAGAGGTTGGTGGTTCGATCCCCGACCGAGTCATACCAAAGACTTAAAAAATGGTACCCAATGCGTCCCTGCTTGGCACTCAGCATCAAGGGTTGGATTGGGGGATGTGTGAATGTACTACTACTGCTGTAAAGCGCTTTGGACAAAAGCGCTATATAAATGCCCCATTTAGCATTTACCAAATGGAAAGCTTTACCTTACAGCTCAGCTCCCTCTTCACCACAACTCACATCACTCTTAAGATGTACAAGTAAAATCAATATGCACATTTAGCATGCTTTGTTTCGTCAATAAAAAAAAAAGATTTACAGCCTATTAAGGTATAAATGTGACTATGGTGAAAACAACTTTAATCACTTATATAAGTAATATAAGTCTTTAAATAAATAATGTGATACACCACGATGATAAATATGCAGTCAGTGACCATTTGGCACAGCGGCTCAATTACATCAATAGTCAAACAGAGTATCAACTGGCTGTGAATCAATATAAAGCAATGCAGCAGACAGGGTCGACAGGTTCAGTCTCTCTGTTGGATCCACGTTGACAACCTTGTAAAGCAAGGTCGGAGTTACAACGACCAGCTTCAGTTGTACCTTGCGTTTGATCAGCGGGAAGCCGTGACCAGGCGCTGGGGGTCTGGCGGGTCGGGGCCCTTTTGGGGCTCTGGCTTTAGCGTTGCCATGGGAAGAAGACGGTTTCCTGTTGAAGGGGTTTTCCTTACAGATTCGCTATGAAAAAAACAACACAAATAAAAATAAAATAAATAAAAAGCAATTTTGTGCAAACAAATGATTGACTTAAAAAATAGTCAATAGATGAATTGAAAATAATGTGTAGTTGCAGCCCTAACATATCTCTATATAAATAAATCAGGAGGCCTCCTCTTTACCTTGTTGTTTGAAAGCTGTG
>OMPB01000760.1:4210-15024 GCA_900312615.1 Stylephorus chordatus | reverse complement strand
CTACAGCAAACAGAATTGGAAAAAGTCAATTTGTTTATTTTTAGTGAATATTTTTAGGGAATAAATGTGTCCTACTTCCATATAATAATATATGAATTACTTCAGCAAAGAGAATGGGAAACAATTAATAGTCTAAAAGTCTTTTTCATGTATTGTCATTTTAGAAAACTCTCATCCATAGGTAGCTGTGTTGTAAATAGAGAGAGCGAGAGAGGAGATGTTGATTTCAAGAAGCGAAGACACAGACGTGTAATTTGCAGACGGTCCCTAACGTTGGCCATGCGAATGACGGTAGATTGACAGTGTATAGACGCTGTTTTCTGTTAAAACTCGGGAACGCGAGGAAAGTGGACGTTAATCCTGTAGTATGTCATAGCATGATGAACGTGCTTTAAACTACACTCTTTAGTTAAGCTGAAACTGTCATGATGTCCGATTGAAAGCACATATAAAAGTGAATGTCAAGCCAATATCGAACAACGAGCCAACTTCACCCCGGTGTCGGACGGCTAGTCCTAGAAGGGCTATGGTAGTAGCGTCCTTATTTCCAGGACTCACTACAGTATTATCATTTTCTTTTGCCGTACATTTTATTTAGCAATGACTGATCATTTAGCCTACCTGTTTTTGTTAAGTGTAGTAACGTTAGGCACAACACTTAACATTCATTACGTTTTCAATTGATTTTTTTTTTTTGTGTGGAGGCATTCAAGGGCAGTGAATGTGGAAAAACTCGTTTTGATGAAACCATGTTCACATTCCTTATTTCTGCTGGCATTTGCCCCATTTGTTTATTACTTTGTTTATTAATTGCTATGATTCATGATTGTGGCCCTGAAAGTGTATTCCTTTATCCTGAGTAATAACCATCCACAATGTAATGATGGATTGATTAAATCACCGACCACTTTTGCTATCCTACTTAAATTGATTCGAGGGAAATTGGACTTTTACAACAGGATCTCGTCTACATTCAATTGGACGCTACAAAGTGATCGACTTTTTATATATCCCATGTTGGACAACTTGACTATAAACACAGGCTTCAACGTATGTGCAGGACTGCCAATTGATCCTTCTCACTATAATCACCTCCACCCGTGACCGCTTTACGGACGCAAGCGCAAGTTTACACTGACGTCGACGTAGCAAATCAAGCTCTTGCGATGAATACAAATTGGCATTTTTACATTTTATGTAGTGTAGTTTCACTAAGTATAGCGAGCTCTGCAGCATATATTAATGAATCCCCGTCTGCACGGCGTCCGTTTAGACGGAAAACGATTTTCAAACTAAATAATCCGACAACAGCAAGCACCATAGATTCCTCCTTTATGCTAAATACTCGGAGCGTTGTTTCATCAGCTCAGCTCGAGCCTGAGCGAGAACAAATGTCACGCGCCGACGGCCCTGAGAGTCATATGTTAAAAACGCCATCCTACTTTGCTGCCCTTCCAGATGTTTCTGTCACCTGTTCTACCTCTGGTTTCATCGTACGGGTCAAAAGAGCATTTTACGGTCTTGGTGCAAATGCCGAGGAGCTGAGATTAGGCAGCACCTGCAAGAGCAATGGGATGCTGGGACCTTACGGTGACCTGCTTTTCTCTTTCCGTCTGACTGACTGTGATGTCCAACGTGAGGTAACGCTGTAGTGGCAGCCAGTCGTTACTTGAATTGTACTACATATTAAATGTAACAATGTCATGACCATCCCAACAGGTGTCCCCAGGTTACATTGTATATAAATACGTGCTCCACTACTCACCTTCGCCAAAACGGTCTCATCAAATCGAATGTCGTTTCCCAAGGTTGGGCTCGCTTCTTTTTTTTAACTCTCGGCGTGAGAAGTATAAGCTACATTTTTCAACAACTATATTGCGTTTCTAGATACCATCACGTGTACCAGCTGGCCGTGCGGCCTACCTGGCAAACTACTGTGGTTCATAAAAGGTTAAAGGGGCACCCCAACGAATTCCAAATCCAATTAATGGATGGTATGCAGAAAGTTTGTACACGCACTCCAAAATGGGAAAGTCTGCTGTGATACATTTGTACATGTTTTGAAGGAATGTTTGACCTATCGCAGATACATGGACCATGCCAGCCAAGTCCCAGACCTACATGCTTGGGCAGACTGTGAATTTCCAAGTGTCTGCTGCACACCTACCATCTGGAGGGAAGTTGTATCTCAGCAGCTGCTCGGCTACACCCTTTAATAGCTCAATACCATCACTCAAATATACTCTCATTGATAACTTTGGGTATGCATTGTAAAATAAAAAAAAATAAAAAAATGTTTTTGTTTGGTTCTGACTTTAGACATATTGTTGTAAGTCATTTAAATTCACAGGTAACGTTGGTGTAATTTACAGGTGTATGTTAGAGAGTCAGAAGGACCCAGGGGGTTCTCGGTTTGTGTCCCCATGGAATGGCAACGCGCTGCGATTCTCCCTCAGTGCCTTTCAGTTCACCTCCGTCCCTGATGCTCAGGTGGGTTAAGAGGAGGTCATCTCTCCTCATCCTTTACTCTGGTGCTTGGCAATAACCCAAATTCAGTGGGTTTTTTTTGTATCTCCTTTCATTGATATCATGGTGAAACAAAATACATGCTAATAACTCAGTACAATTTGGAGTCTAGAGTTTTGATTGGATATTTCAATTTGTATCGCCATTTATTTTTGCCTTTAGTTGGATTTTTAACATGGAATGTCAAGCTCAGCAGATAGAGGGATACATAATGTGATTGAATCCTTGCTCGTTGCCCAGTCCACGTTTATTGTTTCTCCACTGTGCTCCCGTTTTAGGTACAGATTCAGTGTGAAGTACATGTGACATCAGAAGGCCCTAGTCCTGCACACAAGTCATGCTCTTACAGCGACTACAGGTGTGTTTGTATAGTAAAACCCTGTTCAGACACGGGTTCATCTCATCAGTTCTTTGCAAAAAGCATGCACTTTGTTTGCCTTTGTCTTGACAGGTGGAGAGCCCTTACTGGTGATGATTCCATATGTGATTGCTGTGAATCAAAATGCTTGACCTCGAAGTCTAGAAGGGCAATGTTGGAAGGTATATGCACAGTCTAATCATTGATGATAAATCATTTTCCCAAAAGGTTTTAAGAGTTCATGCAGTGTTCTTATTTTGGTTTGGCTTTGGGTCAACCCACACAAAACTCCCAATTAGCAACCTTAGGGACAGCAAGAGACACAATTACCAGGTGATTGTTTGAGTAGATGTCTCAGAATAAGTGCTAGCAATGAATTTTTTTTCCAGTTATTGATGCCATTAGCAATGACATCACTGCTAATCTTGTTTTTTTTAAGGCTCTGCTTACAGTGGACCAATACTGGTATCTGATCAACCACCCACATCAGAAGACAGTGTTCCATTGGTAACATTTGAGACCAATTCAAATGGACCTATCACTGTGCCACAGAATCCTGAAAGCCTATTTGATACCAGTTATTTAGCTGAGGACAAATACGACCAACAAAGCTACAAAGATTCAGAGGGAAATGAAGAGGAGGATGACAACCTTGAAGGAGAAGGCAGGGCTTGGCTTAAGGCCGTGAAAGCCGGTTGGTTGGACCATCATGGCTTGAGGGCCGGACTGAACACAGAGGAGGAAGAAGAGGAGTGGGAACTGTCTGGCATGGAGGATTTGGAGGAGTTTGGTGAAGTTGTAGGACTAGGGCTGGGATTTCCAGAAGGCTTTCCAGAGACAGAGGAGAAAGACGGCTCAGGTTCAATGGATTTATCAGAGACTTTGGAAATGCTGGAGGGTGAATTGGGAGAAAGGGAAGATTTGTTCTCTGGTGAAAGTCTATGGCTTCATCAGCTGGAGAAGGAGGAGGTTGCGTCCCCTTTAATTGAGGGACCAAAGGAAATATCTGCTTCAGAAAAAGATGGTGCCAAGCAGAGGGGTGAGGAATGGAGAGAGAAAGAGGAGCAACATCAGGATAGAGGGAGTGATGGAGAAGATGTTAGAGGAAGTGATAGAGGAGGTGAGGAGGAAGAAAAAAGCAAGAGAGATGAAGAGGTGGAACAGACAAGGTCTCAAGTTGAATGGAAATATGACGAGGTGTCACTGGGGGACGGTTTGGTAGATGATAAGGAGATGACCTGGCGTTTCACATGGAGGTAGAATTAGTTGGAGAAATGGAAGTTCACTTTAGGTTTTTCACTTCAGGTCATTCCACTGATTTGTTTTTCAATAAAAGCAGAAACGCAAAAATGTAGTCAATTCTGTTTACACCATAACACGACAAACAGGATCACTTTACATAACACACATAACTTTTTTGTTTTGTTTAAGGGTTTGATATTTGCATTCCAGGTTGCAGTGCTTGTTCCAAATGACACATAATTTGAGTTAAACAACGTGGACTGGTGAATATTAGTTAATGTAGCATAGAAGCAGCAGAGAAGAAATGGGGACCAGCCATAATTGGTTATCCCAAGGGCACTGATCTCATTTCATTCACTTGAGACACAAATGTATTGACAAATCTTTAGACATTTTGTCAAGCTAAGTCAAGATAAGATTTTAGGGTTACTAATAGGCCTAGCCCCGTGGCTTGTTTTTGTAGAAAAAAATGTGATGCATTTATATTTGTAAAATACACAGGCAGAGATGAAATGATGGATCAAACATTTAGTAATTGCTCAAATGCTTTAAATTCCTCTACTCATACCTTAAATCAACAATTGATCGACTTTAAAAGTTATGGCATATTGTTATTATATAACCAATGTCTGATGGTTTTCCCAATTTTTATACCCTAAACAGGATTTCCCTAAACATTGTCTATTTGGACAATGTGACAATGTATATTGCTTAAAGATGGTGATTCTATAGCTTTAAATGTTACATTAACACATTTAAGTTCAGGAATTTGCAACACACTTTTTTTTAAATTCTTTTTGATTAAATTACCAAACCTTTCGAGACCAAAACATCAAATACATTTTCTACCGCTACAGACTGATGTCTGCATTGTAAATGTGTCCCCTGGATCTTTGGAAGAATCTAATATAATTGTAGGTATTCCTGCTTCATTACAATGCATGTCATTGGTACCTACCCCTAGAGACCAAATATGCTAAAGATCAGACATGCTACACAAAATAATTGCAAACTCCTTGAAGTCTGAGACACTTTAAGAAGACATGTAATCAAATATATAGTACAAATTATTCTGAAAGTATAATAATCACTTCTGTGGCTCCCAACATTTACTTGTGACAATCTCAACTAGGTAAATTACTATGGTTTGATCAATTCTGCTATGGCAACAGCCTCATTAAGACTTTAAAAGGTATTATAATCACTTAGAATATTGATAACTGTCCCCAGAAAGACAATGAGTAAAGGAAAAATAACTTATTTCAAACACATATATTTTGTGACACAAACATGGGCACAGGACTGCTTTTGACAGTACATTTGAGAACAAATTGAATTTCCATAGTGCACATCAGAAATGATTGGAAATATTAAATAAAGACAATTCTGTCATTCACAGGAGAGCACCCAAGATTCCCATGGTTACATGTAATACTAGAGTATTCATCTGAAATCAATCGTTTTATCAGCAAGTAGTGGTCAAGTACATTTCATTTCCATTCATTGACAGTAGAGGGCAGCCTATCCCAAGCTATAATTGTCATAACACGTAAGCATTAGGAATGTAAAACTGAAAAGAACCTCTGGCAAAAGAAATAGATATTTTGATACAATCACGATATATCATATCATTATATTATATTTATTAAACAAATAGCTTGTAACAACAAGACTTACAGAATTCCAACAGCACTGACATCGCAATTCTCTTTTCTACTTTCTCAAATTATCCATAAACGGAACACTTCAAAATGTCTAATCAAAAAATTATTTTCCTCTCAGAATTTCAAATGTCTATCAAATGCATTCTACTCAAATTGCTGCACATTCAGATTCTTTTACATTGAGTTTTTTAGTCCTTCCCAAATACATGTTTTCATTATACAGACTTTCTCTTCTTTTCTTTTTAAATCATGTTGACAACGTCTGTACTGCATCAATGGCAACCGTGGTCCCATTGGGTTTTTCTGGAGTACCTTTTGGTTAGAGAACAGGGGCAATATTTAGTATTGGCATATGGAGCTAAAAGGTTTGGTCTTAAGTCAACACTTTGGTTTTGCCATACACAGTAATCAACAGTCGGTCTAATGACTACATCAAAACCTGATCCATGCATTTGTAGGTAACGTCTTACCCTTTGTGCTCTCTGGCTGTGCTTCCTGTCCCGCAGTCAGCATTTTCTCTGTTTCCACCTTGTTCTCTGTGTCTTTGGCCTTGGCTTTAGGTTTCTTTGCCACCGGTGGTGGCACCTTCACCCACTGCTTCTCTGGCTCAGCTTCTTTGACTGGCTTTGAAACAGACGAAAGCTCGACAACCACATTCTGGGTCTCTGGTGCGGATATGGTTTCAATCACAAACTTTTTGGTGCTCTTGGAGAAGACAAAGCTTGCCATGTTAGAGGGAGACTTGTGGATGTCTCCACCCAAAGGTGATGTTGGGGACTGCAGGATGTGTGGAGAGGTGGGGACATCTTTTGTTCGAGCTGCTGTCCTCAAACGAATAGCCTCCTGTAGGTTCATGGAGGGAGAGGTGGTCGATGCTGGAGGAGACTTTTTCGTTGGGGAGTTGAGAATGGATGAAGACGTGGGCATAACAGCAGACTGGGATTTGACGGTAGTTTCTTGTGAGATGATTATAACAGGAGGTGATATGGCTGTGGGAGAGGTCATGATCAGGGACCTTCTGATGGGCTTTTGAGGAGCTTCGCCACTGGAAGATTGGGCTGGTATAGGCTGCTGTGCCCTCATAGTGACTTCTGACTGCCCTTGGTGTGTGTCTTGGGCATTGGTGGCTTCAGGACTGCTATCCATGGACATATGCTGGCCTGACTGTAGAGGGGAGGCGGTGACTATAGCAACGGGATCCTCTTCTTGAGTGGAGGGAGAAATCTTCTCCATGGTTTTGCCATTATTGGTCTCTTGTGTTGTGTTGGCAGGAACCTGTGAAGCTGGATTTAAAGATAATGGGGTGTTCACAGGCTGTGAAGGAGATTGCTGGGTGGGTGCAATTGTGTGAGATTCAAGGGGATCCTCAGTTTTGGTCTGCTGCGCCTTAATTTCATCATCAGCCTGAAGTAGTTCCTGGGCTTTGCTGGAATCTGGGTTGTTATTGACAGACTTTAGCTTGACTGTATGCAGAAGGGAGGGTGTGACAACAGACATTGGGACTCCATCAAGTGTAGTGGTATTCTCCTTGCTTTGGTTCTCAGTGGACACTTCACAATGATTGTGTGTGCTCTCAGTAGGTGCCTGGAGTGGAGGGGGTGAAGGTAAGGAATGGGTGAGCACAGGGTCGGCAGCATGCTCTGTGGCCACGGGTGGGCCTTCCAGTGGCATTGTATCCGGGCTTAGAATGGGAGGCTGAGCAGGGAGTTGGTCAGCTGTTTGGTGGCTTTTGTCATTACAAGAGGCCTCATCTTGTGCTGCTGGTAGAATCTCTGGGAAAGGTGGTAGAGGTGGTGAAACAGTCGCAGGTGTGGACACATTATTCAGAGTTTCAGGTGGAGACAGAATGCTCTCGGGTGGATTAAGCTCCAGGGCTGACGGTAGAAAGTTTGACTGCAACAGCGTAGGTTCTTTGGGCGGGCAGAGTGGACTCTCTGGTTGAGTACTGAACCCTTGCTGGGGCACTTGTAAATCTTCTTTTACAGGCAGTAGAGGGGCTTTAAAGGGTGGCGGTGGTGGGATATCTTGAGGTGGAGGAGGGAACCCCAAGAGAGTAGACAGACTGAACTGATTTCCTTGGAGATCTGATTTTGGAGCAGTACCTTTCTCCTTTGACACAGAGCCGGCAGCAGCTACCTCCCCACTCAGCTTCTGAGGTGCAACTTCTGTGGATGTAGTAATAGATGTTTGAATTTGTCCAGACTCTATCTGCGGACTATGTAACCCTAGTAAACTGCCGGCATGTGGAATGGAATGGTCAAGATGCACTTCAGCGGGGGGTACACCGTCTGGTATAACAAGCCCCTCTTCACTCAACAATGGCGGTGGTGGGAGGGGGAACTCCAACAAATCTTGTTTGTTGAGGGGGACCTCTGTGGCTTGGTCCATTGGTGGAGGGGGTGGGGGCCAGAGTGATTCTGCTGTTGGCGATACAGCAGGTTGAGCTGCTGGGGCCGAGGGCACATCCGGGGTGTCTACAGGTGTGGTCTCTTTCATGGGGGGTAAGGGTGCTGAGGGGGGTAAGCTGTAAGATATGGGGAGAGGCACTGAAGGAGCAGCAGATATTGTGTCTACAATAGCATTTACCTCTGAAACCAGTGTGCCTGTGTGCACTATGGTACTTTTCTCCTCAGGTGATCCTGTCAGCCGCTCATGACACTTCTCTAGGACTTGCGTAGACATCCCATTAACAATCACACTTCCAATCAACATATTTTCTCTTTCCACCACTTTACACTTGCCTTTCATATTTTCACACTGCTCAACATGCATCAATCTTTCATTGTTTTCTTTCAGAGGCTCACTTTCTTGAACTTTCTTTGTTGCCAAGGAGGTGAGGACACCGTTACTCAGCTCCCCAGTGACAACCTGACTCTTCTGTCCTCTTTCCGACAATGAGCTCTTGCCAGAGCCCTCTCTAGATATGGACGGAGATGGTCTCTGCGGTCTCCTGTCCTTTGGGTTCTTCTTAACAGCAGCGTAAGTGTCGTTTGGGGCTGGGGGTCCCAGGAGCAGCTCAAAAGTACGCTTGTTGTGGGCCCACACCTCTGGTGGAGGTGGTGGAGGCGCATGGACCTTCGGGGGCAGTGGGATGTTGAAGAGCTCTCGCAGGACCCTAACTGAGGGGCTTGCACTGCCCATCTCAGCAGGAGGAGGTATGACCTCGGGATGGGGAGCCTGGATAGGTTCTGTGCTCTTAGGGGCTTCCGGTTGTGTGGTAGGGGACGGGGCTGGGGAGGACCCAGGAAACAAGCTCTGAAGCTTTGCCAGGAAGCCTCTCTTGTGCTTCGGGGATGAGATGTGAGGCTGTTTGGAGCGCTGAGTAGGTGTCCCAGCCTGGCTGGAGTAGCCACTGGACGGGGAGGCAGTTTTCTTTGCCCCGTTCTCATGTTGTGGCTGTTGCTGCTCAGGTGTAGAGTCTTTAGTGGGTGGTTCCTCTTTCTTGACAGGTGCCTGCGCCTGGGGTTTAAGAGGGCTGACTGACACAGAGCCAGTGGAGTCATCCAGAGAGCTGGTGTCTGCCGTGTATCCTGGGCTGTCTGGGATCCCAGCCAACACTGGAGGGGATGCAGCATCCTTAACTTCTCCAGGTGTGCTCTTCCCCCCCTTACCCAAGGCTAACGTACTTTGAGGGGAAGATTCCCTTGAAACCCCCTTAAACTCGGACAGGTCACGTGACCTCCGTTTCATCCTGTTGTGAAGGGAATAGGACCGACTTGGAGGAGGGGGAGCTCTCTTGGATTTGATGATCGAGAGACTGCGTACAAAGGACCCATCAATCTTCCCATTGGATGATGTCTTGGAGAGCTTGCTGACAGAGGAGTGAATGCTGACTTGGTCCACCCTGGGAGAACCTCTCTGGGGAACAGTCTCCCTGTTTCCATCCGGGGAACTCTTTTTCCGGGGAGTGCTATTGCTGGAGATGGTGGAGGAGTCCGACACCAGGGTCTCAGAGGACTCCGAGTGGCTCCATCCAGAGCTGTTAGACTGATGGCGGTTTCTGCGTTGAGAGGCAGAGGACAGGGTGGATGCTTGAGAGGATGAAGCTCGAGAGGAAGACGCTCGATAGGAAGAAGCGCGGGAGGAGAAAGCGTGGGAGGAGAAAGCGTGGGAGGAGGAAGCGTGGGAGGAGGCGCGGGAGGAGGCAGGGCTGGCCAGCAGTAGGCTGCTCTTGCTGACAGTCCGAAGACTGTTGCGGCATCTCCCGCGCTGAATTTCCAACACCTCGATGGAGGGAGGCATCACAGCGTTGGGAATTATCTTGGACATGTAGGTGGCTTGGGGGTTCATGGTCATTACAGGGCTGGGTGGCTTCTGTTGGCCGCTGTTAGCTGTGGTCATCCAGGGGACGGCCAGGGATCGTGGCCTTTCTGAAGACACCGCCGGGCCCAAGCGGTGCAGCAATGCTAGATCATCTCTGTGGCCTCCATGGATGTTGCCAATCCGCTGGATGTGAAATTTAGTGAGGGGCAGTGGGGTCTCTGCATCATGGAGGCCTTGGGGCTCTTCCACCTGGACAGGCCTATTTACAGAGGTCTCTGCTATCTCGCTCTTCAGGAGCTCATCCAGCTCCGGGTTACCTTCCCAGTCTATTCTATCCAGACCTGAGGGAAGACAGGAGAACATGTCATGAAAATAATCGGTGATATCGTAAATGGGTTTTAATTATCCTGACATTTACCTGTTGATGGAAAAACAATGGCATACTTTGTTGAACTTTTGTTTTTTTCAAAATGCAAGGGACATGATTTCTTTTCAGTGTCAATGGGCCTCATGCAGGATGTGACATATGAACAAATGTCCTCTTTGTTCGTATCCACAATGTGTTTTTATTTTATTCATACCCATTGATTTCTGGGATTCACCAATGTTGTCTTATTTTTACTTCTTTTACGTAAGAGAACATTTTACAAGTGGTGGAGAGAGTACTAACCCTAACCTAACCTAACCCTAACCCTAACCCTAACCTAACCCTAACCCTAACCCTAACCCAACCCTACCCTAACCCTAACCTAACCCTAACC
>OMPB01000759.1:5514-15859 GCA_900312615.1 Stylephorus chordatus | reverse complement strand
GGGCCGGCTGTTTTGCCGCTCGCCTTACGCCGCCAGTGTGTGAGAGCCTTTAAATATATACTAGGGTGCATTACAACTCCATCCTAATTTTGGTTATCAGTTCTATGTTCTGGGACATATGGGTGACAAGGCATAAAGGTCAAGTGCTAACATGTTACATAAATGAGGGGGGGGTGTGACTATGGGGAGAGTAGGTGGACTCTGAAAAGATGAGTCTTGAGTCTTCTCTTGAAGCTGGGGAGAGACTCTGCTGTTCTGACAGTCACAGGGAGCTCATTCCACCACTGTGGTGCCAGAACAGAGAAGAGCTGTGACTTAGTTGAGTGGCCCCTACCTCCACTCAGCGATGGTGGAACCAGTCGGGCAGCTGAGGTGGTTGACCGGAGTGCCCGAACAGGAACATGGGGTTTCACCATCCCTTGGAGTTAGGCAGGGGCAGTTCAGTTGACAGCCTTGTATGCCAGCATCAGTGTCTTAAACTTGATGCGAGCTACTACAGGGAGCCTGTGCAGGTCACAGAAGAGTGTAGTCACGTGGTTGTACTTTGGTTGGTTGAACACGAGGCGAGCTGCTGTATTCTGAATCCGCTGAAGAGGCTTGATTGCAGAGGCAGGCAGTCCAGCCAGCAGCGCGTTGCAGTAATCTAGGCAGGAGATGACCAGTGCCTGAACCAAGAACTGCCTTGCCTCCCTTGTGAGGAAGGCCCGGATCCTGCGGATGTTGTATAGCGCAAGTCCCATCTTGAACCCTGACTAGAGGGTCAAGAAGGAGGTTCTGTGAGATAGGAGGACAATTGTTTAGAGATAGTACGTTCAAGCGTCAGATAAAAATGAAAGTAGGGATACCGGTCTGTAGTTTTTTGTATCCGTGGTG
This sequence comes from Stylephorus chordatus, assembly GCA_900312615.1. Taxonomy (NCBI): domain Eukaryota; kingdom Metazoa; phylum Chordata; class Actinopteri; order Stylephoriformes; family Stylephoridae; genus Stylephorus; species Stylephorus chordatus. Next base: position 14,986 of record OMPB01000759.1, on the reverse strand, counting down.
TCGAGGGTAGGTTTTTTTCAGAAGTGGCTTGACCCTGGCAGTCTTGAAAGAGGCTGGAACCAAGCCTGAAGAGAGGGAAGAGTTAATAGCAGAGGTAAGGTAAGGTAGGATGTCGTGTGCGATTTCCTGAAAGAGGGGGTGGGGAGGGGATCAAGTGGACAAAAGGAGGGGTGGTTGGACCTGACTAGGTCAAGAACCTCTTCAGAGGAGAGGGGGGAGAAGGATGCTAGACTGGGAGGGGAGGAAGTAGAGGTAGAGGAGGGGGGGATGGTAATTACAGGGGTGAAAGAGGAGCTGATGTCTTTCACCTTCTTAGTGAAGTAGGTTGCAAAATCATCAGCAGAGAGAGAGGAGGGAGGGGGGAAGGGGAGGGGAGGGGTGAGGAGTGAGTTAAATGTAGAAAATAGTTTGTGGGGTTTAGAAGCAGAGGGGTGATTTTGTTTAGGTAGAAGGAGGATTTAGCAACAGACACAGCAGAGGTGAAATCAGAGATGAGATGAAGGTAATGGGTTAGATCCTCAACACCGTTTGATCTCCATTCCTCTCGGCTGCCCTCAGCTTAGCTCTGCAAGCTCGTAAAGGTTCAGACAACCAAGGTCACACAGGTCTTGTAGTTAGTGGACAAACAAAGTCAAAAGATGAGGAGAGGATAAGAGAGTGTTAGTGGCGTCTGTAGTGGACAAGAGAGAGAATTGTTCAGCAGGGGGTAAGGAGGAGAGAATAGTTGAGAGGGTAGAGGGAGAGAGAGATTTCAGGTTGGGTCGGGTGGTGATGGTGCGAAGACACCAGCTTGTCTGTTAGTATCGCTTGAGACTAGCTCTATTGAAATCTTGCTACTCCAGAGATATTGTTGTTGCTCATTCCTGACAAATGTACTTGTAAGTCGCTTTGGACAAAAGAGTCTGCTAAATGCCCTAAATGTAAATGTAAATGAGAGAGAGAGAGAGAGAGAGAGAGAGAAAGAGAAAGAAAGAGAGAGTAAGAGAGAGAGTGAGAGAGAGTAAGAGAGTGATAAGCTGCTTTGAGAGCTCATCCTAATACCTGGCAAGGCATGCTGGGATAAGGTTTTGCTTGCAGGAGAGAACCTTAAACAAACTTTAAACTAAGTATTGTGTTGGTGACGACCCATTTGAAAAAACACGACACTTGTTAATATCTTCTTTTAGCTACTCATGAATGATCCCGGTGGCCTGTGTGGACTTAGCTTAAACGTTTGGCTCTAGAATGTTCTGAGCTTTCTTTTGTGTCCCCACAGGTGGACAGCCTCCACGGCCTCATTATGTGCTCTGGGATGGTGGTGGCTGCAGGCAAAGAGCCATTCAAGCCAGGAAACTACCACACTGTAAAATCACCCACTCCAAAATGGCTGCCCACTAACCAACGGGGGCCTAGAAGACTAAAGCCGGTGCTCCGTAAGTAGTAATGATTATCGTAATGATAATGATATGAAGAACTACACAATCTTATCGTAATGATAATGATATGAAGAGGAATATATGTTACTTAGTCTACACATTATCGTAATGATAATGATATGAAAAATATGTTACTTATTAAGTCTACAAAACCTTATCGTAATGATAATGATATGAAGAAGAATAACTTATTAAGTCTACACAACTTCATCATAATGATAATGATATGAAGAAGAATAACTTACTTATTACGCAATTTTATTTTAATGCAAGTAACCAATGCTTCACGTCAAAATAGAAAAATGACAAAAGAATCGAACAATCATGAAAGGAATAAAAACAAACAGGTTAAAGATAGATATTGAAGGTAGCAGTCAAATGAAACATAAAAGAAACAACAGGTCTCTTTTGTGGATATCACCTGCTGTGAACATGTTTTCACCTGTATTTTACCACTAGTTTAAATTGATATTACACATGCTATGCTGTGTCTGGTATATCGGACTAGTATCAGAGGTGCTGTGCTGACTGTCACGCTCATTGCTTATGCGTCCTCGGTAATACCTCTCTGTCTCCCCCGGGGATGAGGCATGAAAAAGAGCTGAGGCGACAACATGACCCGTAATTCCAGGGATGACCTACATGGCCTCCAGCACGGTTCTGCATCCATAGCGCTTCAGTGTTGCTTCCTGTTCCTGTTGTTCTGTTCTAACGTCTTTCCCTCTCTTTTTCCTTTCCCCCTGCCTCGTGGATCACCTGTGCATCGCAAACCGTTGGGGATGAACATGGTTTTATCTCCATCAACTTCTTTCAATCGAATCTTAACTTCCACAAAAGGCAAAAAGAAGTCCATGTCCAATGCTTCTAATTCCAGGAATTTCTCCCAGTCCTCGGAGCGATACTTCGTGAATCAGTTACAAAATTCCATCACCGAAAGTATGTCTGACTATCCCAGTAATCTAACGGACTCTGTAGAGCTCGAGACGGGCCACATGCTGGAGTCCGTCGCTGAAACAGATGCAGACTCCTTCCCTGCGCATGGAACCGATGAGCAAGGCAGCTGCCTGCCAAAGGAGGATGACATTGAGAAGTCTTTTCGGGTGAACCAGGACGGCAGCATGACGGTGGAAATGAAGGTGCGCTTGACCCTAAAGGAAGAGGAGACCCTTCATTGGACAACCACCTTGACGAGATCCAGTGTGGCCAATCGGCTCATTGGCGCCTGTTTAATGGAGCCAGAGCCTGAGTTTGAGCTGGAACGGGAGAGCAGCTCTCCTCAACCCGACCCGCTGGAACAATCAAACCTGGCTGTTCCCATAGACAACATCAGCAGGAATAAACACAAGGAAGACGACGATGACCACAATCCGCCATTGTTGCACAATGGGGTCTCCAACGAGGAGGGGAACCCAGAGGAGGAGGCCAGGGTGAATTCCAATGTGGGACCTTCACCGAGGAGAGCTCCTACTCCGGGCCTTGGAGCCTTAAGGAAGGTGCAGAGTTTAAAAACGGACACGGCAGAGATGATTCAGAGAGGCAGCGTTCAGTCCTACTCCTACAGAGCGGAGACGGACATGGGAGCAGTGACTGAGCAGTATTGCATGGTCCAGCAGAGCAGCACAAGGCCAGTGCCCAAACCCAGAAGGTTGGGCTCCATGGACATCAACTACAGGTACAACACAGAACCGGCGGCCTTCAAACCAGATAGAGTGCCGGAGGTCCTTCAGATTGAAAACAGTGGAGAGGAAGTCAGAGAGACTGTTTTGCACATATACCAACAGCAGACCTGCCAGGAGGACTTCTGTGCCAACACTCACTACAGGGCACATGGTGTTTCCGTGTGCGGTGTGTGCTGCAGTAGACCAGCCACCGCCAACACGGCATGGAGCATCCCTGCTAGCAACAATGCTGAATCTGAGTTTGGAAGACCTTCCACAGCCTCAGAGACCATCAACATCTGGAATGGGGACAGCATGTCGCTAACATCAGATGTCACTGTGCCATCGTTTCAGACAGCCGGAGAGCGCACAACTTCACGTAAAAGTGCGCTGATAAAAACCCAGAATCAAATTTTCACTAAATCCGCTGAAAGTAACGATACTTGTCAGTTATCCCCAGGATCAGGGGAAGACAAATGCCACCTAAAAGGGAAGAAAGCCTCGAATCCGAAAGTCATCAAGGAACATCTCCAGTGGATGAAGCCACCTGGCAAAAGACGAAAGGCAAGCAGAGCCGAGTCTTCAGAGAACCGTAAAAAAGTCCAAACGTTCTCCAGCGCCGGGTTTCTGAAGAGAATCTATGGCCGTAAACCAAGACCCGTGAAAAGCCTGAAGAAAAATCTAACTGAAAGGGAAAAGGCAGAGTTAACAACAGGGAGCTCGGAGCCTCCACATGTCAAACATCCAAACACACTATCCTCAGGAAATAATAATGACAGTGAGGTCATCCCATTTCAAAACAACATGCTGGATGTATCAACTAATGAAGAAGGCCAATCAAGAGGGATTCTCAGGCATCAGAAATCAATTCACCAGGAGAGACAGTCCCTCATGGAGGTCGACAACATCAACGAAAGCTTGCCACTTCCTGTTTTCAACTCCTCCAGGTCTGTCGTCAATGAGTATGTGGAACACGGGCAGGAGAAGTCTCATTCCCAGCCGACACTCTGCCCTTATGATGGAACTCCAGCGACCAAAGTTATGAATCAGATGGAACCAGAGGGTAGGGTGTCTGAGATGTCAGAAGAAAACTGTGACAGAATTGGTGCTGATGCAAAGCCAGGTTATATGGAAGGGCAAATGAAAATGCAGTATGAATATATCCCTTTGGAAGAGAGTTTGACCCAAAATGAAGTGAAACAGAGAATTGTATCTTTTGAAGACAAATCAATCCAAATTGGTCCATCCCTAGAGAAAACTACAACCGAGCAGAATATTGTTCACAGTGATGCTAAAAAGTCAGATACAGCAATCAGTATTGAAAATAAAGGGCCTCTTCTGTCAGGCAATATCAAACACGTTAATAAGACTTCTCCAGAAATCCCCTCAGAGGATCCAAAAGGAGAGAAACCAACAGTAATCTCAGTTCAGAACGTCTCACCAATATACAATAGTTATTCAATGGAGAAAACTATAATAACACACACTGAACACTGTGAAACTGACATAACTGCTGCATCCAGTAGTCCACAATACACGGTCTCACCTGCAGGCCGTCAAACCACAGAAGATAGGTCACTGTCTGACAGTCCTACAGCTGAGGTAGCCCCTGCACCCGTGGAACAGGCACTGGCAGAGACTGTCCAGGAGAAAGTTCTTTCAACTGTTAGTGAAGAACCATTATTGATAAATCCCTCCTTGAAAAAAGCGAGGCTGGTCAGCAACCTTTCCTTTGAAAGGAAAATGTCTCTGAGGAGGGAATCTGTGGAGCGATCAGCCTTAAGCAGTGATGCTTCATTTCAAACAGCCACGGCCTCCACTTCATTGTACAGGAAGACACAAAAACAAAGGGAAAATGTTTTAGAAAGGCCTCCACCATTTAAGAGCATCTTAGATACGGCCTCTATGGCTAGCAGTGCTTCTGGTTCACCAGTTAGTTTCTCTTCTGACCAGAGAGCTTCGTCTTCTAGCCCTTCATCGAGTGATGCTTCGCACACAGTTGCTGCTCCTGCTGAACAGGCTAAAATTCAATCCCTTAGTTGTGCTCAAGGTGGGCTGCTATCACCTAAACCCCTTATGAAAAAAGTAAAGAAACTCTCAATTAGGAAAGCCCGTTGTGATGATTCCATACTCCCAAACAAACCTCCAGTAGAAGAGACCAATGCATCCAGCAGGCCATCTCTAAAAAATATTCCTCTACCCAGGACCCAGTCTTTGAGGTCAGCATCGTCACATCGCGCCTCCATGGATAACACATCACCAAAAACTAAAGATGCAGCACTCAATAGTAGCCCCTCTACTGTGAGCCCAACTTCGTTACGTAAAACTAAGTTTCAGAAGAGACTGTCTCCATATTCACAGTCATTGGAGGTTGTGTCGCCACCTATAAAACACAGGACGAAGAAGTCTTTGCTTGATAAAGATCTCTCCTTAGATAAGGGATTAGAGCCTACAAATCAGACACCAGAAAAAGCAGTGAGAGCACAAAGAAAAAGTCTGCAAAACAGCCTGTCAAAGCAATCAACAGCTGGACCTGACCCTGATTTAACAAGTGGGTCTCCTGTCGTATTAAACCCTGGCTGTGAAAACACCAGATGCACCACAGACAACAATGATGAAGCAGAAAAAGCAAAAAAGTTCTTGAGTGAAACACAAATATATACACAGCCACCAAACCTGGTAGACCAGCCAGTGCTTGAAAAGATTTGCTACTCAATTAAATCAATTCGACAAATCACACAAAACAAGCGCCCATCTTGTCTAGAGAAGTCAAACAGCTTGCCTGACTTTTCAGGTCATGTAGCTACAACATTCGGCTCGTCATCCAAAGCTCTCCTTGCTTTCTTAGCCGTGATGACTTTAAAGGAAGGTCTGAGTCACTTAAATTACTGTGAGCCGTATGCAAACCACGTCAGCTGTGCTGAAGCTTTAAAATTAATCGATTCCCTAAGAGAAATTGCCAGCATTGAAGATTCTGACAAGGTGAAAGCTAGCCTGTCAGAATTACAAAAGTCAACTTCAACACAACTCCTGCAAAGTTGGAGGGGCTTTCAAGAGCTCAGCGAGAAATGCAAGAGTCGTAGCTCCACTTCAAATCACTCTGAGGAAGAGGAAAAGTCTGAGATGTGTTCATTTGAACACTATAGCGCTGATGAAAGTGGTATAGATGAGCTGATGGATGAACTGCACATACCAGAAGCACTCAAGGCAGAATTAGCTGCTTTTCCCATCTGTACACAAACTGAGGATGATAGACACAAACTTGATGCCAAAACTACTGAAAAAACGGAAATATCAGCGGATGAAAACGGTAAAACTAACTTGACTCGTTTCCGAGGAGAACATGATGTAAATGGTAGTTATTTTGCCAGCAAATCAAATGCTGATGTAGAAGCCAATGTCAATGTTAAAGCCATTGTAGAACGATTCAGAGCTCAAGAATCCAATGAAAAGCCAGCATATCCCAAACAGCAACATTTCCCAGACCATCAAAGAGCAGTTGGTACTCAGCAGTCAACCAGCAAGTATAAAGAAGATACAAGTGAGGTAGAAGATTCAACTGACTCTGAAGTAACAAAAGTATTCAATGAAGATCAGCCTCACGTTTCAGCATCACGGGTTCGCGTGGAAGGCAGAAGGAAAGTGCACTCCCCTGACCATGTAAAGGATATTGAGTTCCGCCACCAAGTGGAGGAAGAGCAGGACAGTCATAAAAAAGACAGACCAATCAAATCAGATAACCAGTCAAAACACATCCCATATATGGACTTACAAGAACCCCCTGAGGAGTGTCTTGAGGAGGACAGCAGAAGCTCAGGAGGAGAATATACACAATCAAAAGAACTGCAGATGAACAGCGAGGACAGCATGTTCAGCCGTGATGAGGTGTCTAGCTCAGACGAGACACGGGAGCACACGCTAAGCACAGATATATACGCTGGTGAAGATGTAAGCCGTGACAGAACAATATCTCATTCTGAAATGCAACAGAAGCTATGTTTAACCGGGGAGCAACAGGAGGTCGGACAGACGCAGATGAAACACGTGAGGAACTACAACATGTCCGACTACAAAAGTTTCTCCAGTTCAGAGGAGAAAGAGCACAAGATTCAACGCTATGATGAGTTTAAAGGCGGGAGTGTAAATTACAGCAGCACAGAAATCACATCTAGCCAGAATGATGAGGAGATGGCGAGATCTGAGGAAGACCAACTCCAATCACAACAGCTAAGCAGCACAGGGGCCCTGTCTAACCCTGCATGTCCATCAATTGAGATGCAGAGCAGAAGCCTATCTACCCCGGATGAGGAAGATCAGCCAAGTTCAGAGGAACCAAAGGTTAGGCATAAGGAAATAAAAGCCATCATTGAGGAACATTTCTCAGGCATGGAGGAAGCTCGGGGCAATAGAGAGAAGCGAGGTGATCAGAATGAGCTACAGGCCAGCCCAGGGGGTCAAGACAACACACCCCAGGAAGACGAGGTTAGCTTAGAGTATAGTGAACATGGGGCTGCTAACATAGGCTATGTGGACACACGCATATGTCATCACATTATTCAGAGTGGTAAAATGGATAGTTTGATAGAAGATGAAGAGGAATACAGAATAGAGGACCTTAACAGTGTGACTACACAGGCCAAGGATTTAGGTGAGCCTTTCAGTTTAAATGGAGACCTGGACAATGGGAAAGACAATGCTGGTGAGAATGAACCAGTCAAAGTTGAAAATGAAAAGTGTAGCTCAATTGAGGATGAACCAAATTATGGAGAAAAGGATTTAAACTCAGAAGAAGAACATGCTGGTATTGATGGATCCATAGGAGAGAGTTATGTAGACGAGAGCTATGCAGAAGAGAGCTACGCAGAGGACCAGGAGGAGCACACTCATGGAAAACCGTGTCGAGAAAAGACCACGCAAGAAGCCATGGGTCAACGAGAGGAAGTTGTATCTCAGTCAGTGGCTGAAAGAGTATGTCTTCTGGAGAAGCAGGTTGCTGAGGCACATTGGAAAAGTAAAACGACCGGCGGAAAAAGACTCAGAGTCTTGGCAGGAAGTGACGTCCCTTCAGATGCTGAAAGCTCGATATCTGACACACACACCAGACCGGCACAACAGTCCTCACTGTCGTTTAGCTACGACTCCAGCGGCATCATCACCAGACAGCCCGAGGGCACCATGGTCAGGTCAATAAAGGAAATGTTCATGGCAAAAAGTCCAGATGTTCAGCAAGGGGACGTCCACGGTCCAAACACCGCTGTGCTTTCTGATCCAAGTTCAGAGGATCAATCACAGGCTTCAAATGAACCATCAGAGAGTGAGGAAGACTCTTCTCGAAAGTCAATTGCCAAAGGGTTTGTCAGGAGGACGATAGAAAGGCTCTATGGGAAGAAGGATGCTTCAGCCGATGAGGCACCGAGTGAAAGACCCGCGTCTGCGCCCAAACAAAAACAGAAAGAAACCTCTGGCTTTTTCTCCCCTTTCCACTCGGCTCGGTCCAAGCTCATGTCTGATTTGCCTTACTTCAATTCTACCAATGCACTGGACACTTTTAGCGAAGCCACGCGCTGTGTTGCTTTTAATGCGCAGGTCGGACCCGAGGACAGCACATTAATAGACAAGGAGAGAAGGCTCATCTGCAAGTCCGTCTCAGACCCAGTTGGGATAAACAAATCATTTGAAAGACCCCCACTTGATACGGAAATATGTGAAGACACAAAACCTAACGCCCCATATTCCCTTTTCAGCACAAACTCTGAACTAGAAGACAACTCAGTGACAACAAAGTGCACATACTTTTCCCTGCCCCACGGCAGTGACTCGGACCTCGGTCTCGATGACCTGAGCACTGTTCGCAAAAATGTTGTGCATGTAGAAAGCACCGCAGAAATCAGAGGGGACGGCGAAGAAGATGAAGAAGATGATAGCAAGACGGAAAAGAACGGCCCCCTGCCTGGCTTCAGCACCAGGGATTTGAAGAGGCACGACAACAAGGTGCACCCAATGCCACCCCCTGGTGGCCAGGTTGTAGTGGTGCAGCCTGGTAAAGACCAAGACGTTGTTCAGAGACGACCAGAGGAACTAGATGTTCTGGACATTCTGTATACGTATTGTGGCGAGCACTGCCCCATCCTCTGAAGATATTGATATAAACACACCATGGACTGTTCCAACACAGAGGAGTTAATCAAACTATTCTATTTCTCTCTTGAAAGTCGTGGGGAAATGGTTTAATACATTCTTATGGTGCCTACATCTTACTGTTGCAATTTTTTTTGACTTATTCATAAACCATGTTTCAACTAACTACCTACCTACCTACCTGGTAACTGGGTCCCACCATATCCCCACGAAAATATGAACCATTATCAACGAATTTGAATGCAATGTTTAGTTTAAATT
>OMPB01000728.1:0-10021 GCA_900312615.1 Stylephorus chordatus | reverse complement strand
GATAGTGAGGTATCCCATCACACTTAACTGTTCAGTAAAACTTTAGGGCGAATCATTACATCAAGAAATTGCCTTTAAAGCCAAAGATGGTGCCTTTCAAACACTTCTAGTGTGTGAGGTTAAAGGAAATGTCTACGGAAGCTTGTTTGTAGTTTGAGTGTTCTTTCACTGTAAGATCTTTTATAGGAAATTTAGACGCGTAGTAATGCTGCTGGGAGCCATGGTCTCAACTTCCTGTTTTTTGTTGAAAACATTTACCAGGCAAACCTTTTGTGGAGACATTCTCACTACAGCAACTAAGGCATACAATGAAACAATGCAGCGAGTGAATATAGCAACAATCCACTAAAGTAACAAAGAACAAGAAATGCTTGCAAAGTCATGGTCCAACTTGGCTAAGAATCCTGACCTTATTAGGGAATCTGTGATCCTTTTTTACATGTGAGCATACATAACTTTTGTTTAAACCTATTGTAATGTACTGGCTATATTCATTATGGATACAAATGAATCTCTGGCCAGATACATTAAGTGACAGTTGCTGACACTGACAGACTCTGACTCTCTTCAGCCATCTGTCTCATCTAGATTAGTCTGTTTACTTTTGAATAGGATTGTTCTCACATCACTTTACATTGTGTTTTGTAATACATCGTTTTCACTATCACTGTCTGAAGTGAGTTCTGGCTGGATCAAGTTTTGATAAAAGGGATTCTGTAGAAACCCACAATCAATTAAGGTCAATAGTGATTTAAAAGTAATGTGATTACCATCGCTCATGTCCTCAGAGACCGTAACTGTGATAAAGGGCTATACAAATAAATAAACTTGACTTGACTTGAGTCATGTAAAGATGATCACTGCCAGATGCAGTCGTTGGGTAGTGGTTGTGTTACGGCTTTTTTTTTTTTTTGGGTCCAACATAATCATCCTCAACGTCCACTAACAGGCATTGCCATGTCATTTCACAGTGTTGTTCTTAGGAGCACATGGTGTGGGCGTGAAACGCCTGCCGTAACTTAGACGATGGTGAAATACAAACAAAGGAACACAGAGTGATACCTGATTAGATTAGGGAGTGTCCATGAGTCCCTGACAGAAGACAACTGTGTGCAAGCGCCTGTCTGCATTTCTTCTTTCTTTTTACGCTCCCAAATTATGTAACAACTGGCATGCACAGCGATAGACCTGAAACTCATTATTAACGATCGCTCAACGCTGGAAGGCTGCATTAGAGGAAAGGAATGGCTTAGATATAGCATGATTATAAAGTGCACCGTAACCAGCTCGCTACATTTCACTTCTACTGTAGTTCCTTCGGCTCCGCCCATTGGTTCTAGCCTGTACGGCGAGCTAAGCTGATTACCTCTCTGTGTATTACTGACTGCGGAGGTGTGCCCGATTTGGCTTGGCTTAGGACAAGGTGAGGGGGCTCAGAGCCTGGGAGAAGGATATTCTGATGTCACGGATGAGGCGTGGCATTAAGGTAGGCCTGGTGCTGCTCCATGGATAGACCAGTGGCAGTCTGAGTACTCATGGGAGATACACGACAGAGCGCAGAGGTTTTAAGCCAGGAGTAAGCCTTGGGCAAAGAGGTAAGGGGCACCGGTAGAGGCGGACGGGGTTTGTTGCTTAGTTACAGTACACGTGATTTTACAGCCTTTTGGAAATTACGTGTAAAAGCTTTGTCATCATATGTCAATATGCTTTCCTCTTCTCGTACTTCTCATGTATATGCCTAACACACTGTAGTTATACTGCATAATGTACAGTATATGGTCTAGTGGTCTAGTTGTACAGTACCACTTTCCAGCACTGTGTTCACATTCATTGGAGAACTGATGATGTATATTACGGACACCACCCTGTTGCGTAACCTCTGCCAACGTTTGAACAATTGCAAAACTGAATACTAAATGATGTTATTAAGAACCCAGCAAAACTAGTCGAGTCTCTGTGAAATTCATTCAGCGGTTAGTCATCTGGCTAAAGGTGGTGCAGGCTTCTGAGTAATTGCGTGGTGGCATGTTTGAGCCTGTAGAGTCAACCAGTCCAAAAAAAAAAAAAAAAAACATACACAAAGAAGAAAAGAGCGGTTGGGCTGCATGCATTGTTGATCTTTGTGTCTTAAAATAGTTGGGGTGGTGGCTAGAGACGGGGACCATCACCAGCAGGAAGGCGTCTTTGAGAAGTTAGTCATGGCCTCTTTGCACATGAACCCACCTTTCCCCACGGGGCCTGCAGTTATGCACCAGCTGCTAACTGACATACCACAGCAGTCAGTTGTACCAGTCTATGGCCTTCACACACAACTATAACAAAGGAAAGTCAAACATGGGCACACACAGTTGTTTTGGCCTGGTTTACTCTACGATATGTTACCACCTGCTCAATGTCCCGTGGTTTTTTTTCTTCTTCCCTCCTCCAATTTTATCTTCATACGTGGAAAAGTTTAGAGAAATGTCAAAACATCCCCAGTCGCAAGTCTCGCTGGCTGAAAAAAAAAAGTGCACTGGAATTTGAGGAATTCCAATATTACTTTGTTTAGCTGCTCCACTCCTATTGCTTAATAGGAGTACTCATTTTTATTGTGATAAAACAAGAGAAATATGTTTGTTCATGTAAGGTTGTCATTAGATTTTCAGAAAAATGGAATTGATGCCAAACTCCAATTAATATACTATGCCAAATCGGAATAGATTAAACAGATGATTGAAATAGTTTTTTTTGTTTCAAGTATCTAAGCTATAGCAGATCAGCTTATAGGCTGAAAATCTGTGAATAGCATTAAAAAGTGTAGAATCGTCTTCACTCCCTTTTTCCTACACTGACATAAGTGCAAAGGTATTTTTTGACATCAGACTGAAGATTCAAGCCATTGGATTTCAAATTCCTTCCAATTAACATCTTTCACTGTTCTAAACCTTTCTAAATAAGAACTGTACTTAACAATATAATTAGAGAAGTGATATATTGGTAGGCTACTTTACATATTTTGTGCAGATTTTGCCCCCTGCATTCATCTAATATGTACATTCTTCTCAGGTGAAGCCATGCATATATCAGACTTTTTGAACATCTGTTTTCATCATTTCAACATTTCACACATTACAGACCGATTTTTAAGATACCATGCAAAATATTCCTGGCCCATTCTGTTCCACAGTCAAGAGTTCCCTCATAGTAGACTCACAGGAAGTAGGCTGTGGGTATACGCCTGCTATTGGGCGACTATTTCAGTCGGTATTCTCCTCCCGTTCCGCATTCTGCGACACTATAGGGTGTCTAGGTCGCCCCCCTTCCGGTGGACCACCATGGGACCTTATTTCAGAAAAAAAGATGTACTATGGGAGTCAACGGCGTGAGACAACAAATGTTTTGATCCCGTTTGAATTGTGCCATGAATTACACATACAGTACAGTATGATGTTTGTCAATTTAAAATATAATGGTTCAAGTCAAGAAAGTCACAGTTTGTTATAAAAGTCCGTTGACTCCCATACATATTTTTTCTGAAATAAGGTCCCATGATGGTTCACCGGAAGGGGAGGACTTAGGCACTCTATTATGCAAGGGCACCGTGGCTGCATCCTGGGCTTAGCGGCGCCTAAGACCATTGTGATTGGTTTAAAGAAATACAAACAAGCCAGAGCATTTTTTCCCCCCTATACCATGATAATGGGTTCAGCCAGACCTTTCACCTGCCCCAGTGCTACAACAAAGCGTGGAGATCAGTCTGGCTATGCGAGACCACCACCTTAGTAACCGCATCTGGGGAAAGAGTGTCTTTTTCTCTGCTGTCAAATTTGCACCACTATCATGGTGATGATTCACGGCACATTACACAACAACACAAGCCTTGTGATTCCCAGCCGCTCTGTGATCAGGTCAGATAAGTATGTCCTGTGTTATGGAACGTGTTTGTTTGTGAATGTTCTCAGCTATCTCCCAGGGAAGCCCTGTGAACACAGCCTCGGCCTGGTCCTGGTCAAGCTGCAACTTGCTCATCATTCAGAAACACTCCCCTGGGCTTCCTGGAAAAAAAAGAAAAAGGAAAAAACCCACCAATCAGGACGGCAGAATAAGAATAAAATATTAAAACCCTGCTCTGGTTGTCTTGTCGACGAACGAAACTTAAACTAATGTCACATATACATATAAATGGTGCATTTATATTGTTTTAAAGTTCAGGATTAGCATTATGTTTGTAACTTGCTTTTTATTACTATGTTTATTTTAATTCATTGTCCACAGTTGGTCAGAATCAAGAACATTACATAGTAAGCCTCTATATCAAGAAAATACACCAGACAGAAGTCTGGCTTTATCATAAGCAACAAACATTTAACTCACAAACGTAGAATGATATAGGGAGCCGCAGTGGGGCGTCATCATTGGCTAGTAGCCGCTGGACCCAGGAAATAAATTCCCTATGGAAATTAAAACAGGCCCGCACACTATCTATCATTACTCGAACTCAGATTCATTTCAGGAGCTGTTCAATTTCAGAATTAACCTGTTCGGTGTGAGGATGTATGTGGGCACATTAAATGTTTTTATATATTCCAAAAATGTAAAGCTTTAAGACTTGTAGTTCGTTTTGTAGTGCATTTTGCGAAGACCTTATCACAGAATGCAATGCGGCCACCATTTCACCCGCAGTTACAAAACCTAGCAAAATGGTTCAGTGTTTACATAGCCTCACAATGCTGTGGATTCATGGGATGTGAAGTTTTCAGGCCGTGGTTGTACTAGCATAGGATTAGCAAAAATAAAACTACGTAAAATATAGCCCGAAACAATTTAAAAAACCAACATATATCGTGAGCTGTTATTACAATATATAATCCCGAAATTGACGGTAAGTCATAAATCACTAGAAGTACTTCAAAAGAGAGTGCTAAAAGTTTGTCTATGACCGAAATGAATGGGGAATTGTCTTCCTGGGTCCAGCGTGACGTACCAACTGCGGCTCCCTATTACAGGGTGTTATTTGGTAGGGAAATGTTTTATTTTACCAATGTATATAAATACATCTATTGGATAGGGTAGGTCATTCCATTCCTGGGAAAAAGTACAATGGCACAAAATGATTATGTGTGACTCATAATTAAATTTCCGTATAGCCAAGTGCCAAAATATCTGAACTTTGTACTCTGATGGAGACCAGAGTGTAAATGTATTCAGCCCGGTAGGGCTGTCTGTTAACACATTGTCAAGACTGCTATTCACAGGCATATCTGGTCGTCAACAACGACTTTGTCTATGGGCTGTGCAATATTGTTTATACTTACAACACCATTACTTTCCTGTCTGCCAGACATCCTGGTAAACCAGGCTTACACTGTTGGAAACAGGCACCGACGTCAGTGCCTGTACTGTACCTTTCCATGGCTGCACCACTCATGTATATGCAGAGTACCTTACTGACACCATCTTTTTATATAAATGTATACTTGGCAGTCATTGTTGGCAATAACGCATAGAAACAAAACAAATATGTTAGTGTGTGGATATGTGTGTGTGACACACACATACGTGATGTGCTTATGTGTGGATATGTGTGTGGGTGAGAGCACGGCACTTATTACATTAATAGTTCATCTTTATCAGTGTGCATGTTTGCTTGTCCTTTGTTATATGTTAATCAGATCGCTATTCTTTCAATGCCGTTTCACAAAACTATCCCGGGTTTGTTTGTATTCAGCGTTGTATTTCATCATTTACCTAAGCTCTTGCCTGCAGTGTATTTAAGAATGTGTATTTTCAGAAATACTAATAATCCTTTACAAATGTATTCTAGCAGGGCCTATACCAACCTTAGACATTGCTTAGATTCATATTTAAATAACTACTACCCTCCAGTTGAGGCCATGCAGCGCAACGAGACATGCCCACAGGGGAAAATATGCATCTTTTTGTGCTGACTAAGAACTTTATGTCTGTCTCTGTTATGTTTCTGAAATGACTGACCGCAGTCACTCTTAGTAAGCTGTATTACACTTTAGGGCATTTCTAAGGGAGTATTTCCCCATTACTTTTGATATGGCTTATGTAATTGATATGTATTTATGTATATAACAAAATATCAGTATCAATAAATACAAAAAATACAAGTTATTCCACAAGCAAAGCTGTTTACCTTTCAAAGTAAACACAAGTAGGTGGCATTAACTCAAGAGAGCCACAGCTCTCTTTTATTAGCTCAAAATGGTTGAACAATTATTTGTTTGCCTAACAGATGGCTGGCTGTTGCGACCAGACATTTATTTTCTGTGTCGCTAATACAAATGACAATATGTTGCCATGTTAAATGTCCATTGGTACATTAACTTTTTTAGGGTTGTTATTGATTTTCGTTAGTCCTCACTGCCCTGCGATTGTTCTCTCCCTTGCTGTTGACACATTGCTGGGACTCTTATATAAATACTTGCATTCAGATCTAGAGGAAACGCAAACATCACCAAATCTGCAAGAAGGCAGTTGAGTAGAATATTTCTCTCTAACTGTAAAAGATCCCTGCTTTAACCTGATGTGTCACTCTCACGTGCCTTTCGCATTCACAGCCTTTTCCATGAATCCAATGACTAAATCTCTCCACTCTGGTGTCTTGTGACTTGTTTTCAAATTGGACTTGAGCTCTTTCATGTAATAGTCTCGCTGCTTACGCGTACTTGAAGTAGAAAGAGGTCCTTTGATGAAACCCTGGGCAGTCAGATTTTCAATGAGATGGTTTTCTAAAGTTTTAACAAAGTCCTAAATGTTATTATTTAGTAAAACAATGAGTAAGTAAATAGATAAAAGTGGTAATTGCATTTGATATAACCTGATATATGACCTTTATTAATACCTGGAGGGAAATTCAGTAACTTAATGTGGATTGTGGATTTATGTACAGTAGCAAATTCTACGGTATTCATTCATTCACTTTTCACATACTCATCTGCACATATGTAGTAATAATATACAGTACACTTACTATATTTATATCCATCTATTTTACACATCCTCATCGAACAGCACTTCTTCATTTTAACTCCAACAGGGTGTCAACCAAGGGCCAAGCCCCATCTCCCCCGCCATTAAAAAGCTTGGAGTACCCTGACTATTCCCAGAGGTTCCCCCGATACCCAGATCTGACCATGGATCAGAAGGAGAACCTGACGGATGAAGAACTCTCTCTGATAGTGGTCCTACCAGGCGGAGTGGAGAAGATGACCACAGTACATGGCAGGTGAGATATAGCCTTAATCAACACGGCAGGACCACTCTCCTGATGATTATAATGTAGAGCTGGACAACATTGGCTAACGGAAATAATGTGACGTTTATCTTTCGATGAGTGAAATTAGTTGGACGTCACACGACGCACGAAGTCACTTCCGGGTTCAACGTCCGGGTTCACATAAACTAATATGTGACAGAAATGTCAACAATTATTGGTAATGAGGGTTTGGTGAATAAGCAGAAAGAGGCATTGCAGTTAATTTCACTTATTTAGTTAAAACAGCCTATAGGTACTTTATCATGCTATCATTCCTATGGTTTGATACTTTTAACAAACAGCTACATTTTTTGGTTGTCTGCTGTAACTGTTGTGATTAATGTGCCATGTCCTCATGTCCTCTTGTATGTTGTGTTTGTGTTATTGCCCTCTACTGCAAATCAAATTTCCCCTCGAGAGACGATAAAGATCTGAACTGAACTGAACAGAGGATCAGAAGACTCAGACAATATCAAGTCAATATCACATCATCAATATTATATTGATACAAAGCTACCGTCAAACTTTGGGATTCTCTCCCAAACAAGCATAAAAAAATGCAACACGTTTATCTTCAGACGTTTGAGCCACAGAAGTAGTAAAGCCTAGAATCACAAGAAAGTTACTCTATTACATCAGTTTACGAACCTCAGTTGAAATTAGACTGTGTTAGATAGGCGGAGCAGCAGAGCTTGTCGTTGTGGTTTAGCATCTGTGCTACAGTATATATTGTAAGTAGCACAAGCGTTGGGTGTGCTTGAGTTTATGTCTGCGGTTATACAAATGGAATGATGAAAGTACGCCTTTAGAACTACATGATTTTTAAAATGTCTTGGTTTTGAGGCCTTGCTACCTAATCAGAGCAGCATGTGTCAATAACTCACCGCGTCAATAAAGCTTTCCAGTACAAGGTCTCTCTGTCCTTCAGTGGGAGCACTTACAGACTCGGCTACGACCTGCCGTCAAGAACGTTTACTTAAGATGTCCTTATCACTCTCTCCCAACGCCTGCGACTCACAAACATTCACTCAACCATATCTCTTGGCCCCTTGAGAAATGATGGATGTGATTCAATATAAGAGGATTACGCATCAAATTCCTCACCTTCTGTTCTCCTTCTGTGTTTGTTCAAGAGGTCCATCACCGCACAGTGAACTCAATATAATCAAGATTATACTACTTACCTTTTATTTCAACAGCACTGAAACAGTTTACAAGGTTACATGCTATGATAAACAATTGATGTGTTAATCAATATAAAACAGTTTATGTATATGTGGCAACATGTTTGTCATCTCTTGGTTCATTTGAGTAATGACCTGTGACCTCTATTACTGTGTTTCTTTAGAGTGGCACGACATATTTCTTCGGCCATTTTCCACGGCCTTTCTTCCAATCAAACTCATTCTTCTTCTTTGGTTTTGCCTTTCAGCAAACCTCTAATGGATCTGCTGGTGATGCTTTGCGCCAAGTATCACCTAAGTCCGTCGAGCCACACCTTAGAACTGGTCACCGCCAACAGAAACCATGTCAAGTTCAAGCCGAATGCTCAGATAGGAACTTTAGAGGCAGAGAGGATTCTGCTGAAACCCAAAGGAGCAGAGGAGAAGAATAAAAAAGCTGTCCCTCAGATGCCAGAGGTACGGTACACATGATCATTTGTCTGCCTTAAACATTATGTTGAATGTGCAATATTTCAACTGGGCACTCTTTCTGTTCCTGCAGGCAACTGTTCGCATGGTGATTAACTATAACAAGACGCAGAAAACCATATTACGGGTCAACCCTCGAGTTCCCTTGGCAGAGCTCTTGCCAGCCATCTGTGTGAAATGTGAATTTGACACAGAGACGACAGTTCTGCACAGAGATGTCCAATCACAGGGTGCTTTGGACTTGTCAAATTCACTCAATGATTATGCAATAAGGGAAGTTTATGCAAGGGACACAAAAGGTATTGATCTGATCAAGCACCATTAAATGGAATAGCATTAAATGTACTTTAGCATTTGACATTGAATTATGATTAAACCTTTTTTTTTTTTAAATAAGTACGCACTTTACCGTAATGTAGTTTATACGATTTACACTCCTCACTAACCTGCACATGATGGACTCTACAGATGGCCTGGATTCCCCTGTGTGTCCTGCCTCTCCCTCTCAGTCAGGTAAGTCAGCCTGATCTTGTGAGACTATGTAAATGTGATCTTCATTCTTCCTAGAAAGCTGTTCATGAAAACCATGCTGTACTGTAATTCACGTTTTTTTCCCCAGGCACTGTTACACCTGGTAAAGATAAAAACCAGAAGGAGAAGGAAAACAAAGGGCTTTTCAGTATGTTTAGAAAAAGCAAGAAAAAAGCAGAACAGGTAATGATTGTTCTCAATACAAAATGGCTTTATTGTAACTTAAATGTTTCAATCATGGTAATCATGGTAATTCAGCTGCATGTGTTAACAAAATGTAATGCACAGAGGGAGGGTTATCCATCTAGGTCTGCTATTGGTCAAAGCTAAAGGCTTTTTTTTAGGCCTCTTATCAGGACCTGATTGAATGTTTGTTCTCTCAAGGCAATGACAGCCAGTGCTCCGGCTTCCCCAGTCCTGGTGAGCAAGCCTCGACCCCTGAGCATGGCCTTGCCCAGCACAAACTCCTCTCCGTTCAGCTCCCCAACGGCGCCCTTGGACATGCCAAAGAAGAGACGCGCTCCCCAACCGCCAACCCTGCTGTCCCAGAGCTGTCCCTCGGAACTCGGCGCTC
>OMPB01000571.1:3085-13324 GCA_900312615.1 Stylephorus chordatus | reverse complement strand
ACAGCGTCATTGTCAATAGACAACGTATAGACATGCTCGCCATGAGAACTATTCACTTCCATTAATAATTCCGAAAAGACGAAGTTACTACTAAGAGAAAGCGTCATTGAATAATGAGTCACTGAACAATCGAGCATAAACTATTTAATTTGAGCGACCGAGAAAAGTACACCATTCATTAAAACTATAACCCTATTAATAAAAATAAAAAAACGCCCTGTCACAACAGCCTTGTTAAGTTAGACCCGAACGTGCTTTGTTCCACGGGACATTGTTATCATGCGATGGTAGAAGGTTTGATCAAACAAAGAAATCCACGTCTTTCACTCATGTAGCCTACCCTCAGATATTATCGTTCACATGAAATAACAAATGACATATTATATTCTTCTAACAAAATATATTTGAAAGGTTTTGAATAAGAGCATATAGGCCTATACCCCATGGCTAAAAGCGGAGAATTTTCAGAAGCTCTTGTAACAGCGTTTGGAATACAAAACCAGAGCTGCAGTGTCGGCCGCAACAGTCCGATTTTTTTTGCGTCCCGAAAAAATGAATTGTGGCCAATATTTTGTATCCGTTGTCTCTATGCTCATAACATTAGCCGAGTAAGATACTGTAACATTTTATTTAGAAGATACCGTAACATTTTAGAAGAAGATGTAGGACTGATCTGAGTGAAATAAAAGCAATGTGTAAGAATTAGGTTAACCGGTTAGTATTTTTTTTGCCGACTAGCAGGTCAACGTCGGGTTACTCGACTAGTCGGTTAATCATGCACATCCCTACTGAAGAGCTCTGTGACTTTAAATGTGGTACTGTCATAGGATGATGTCACCTTTGTAACAAGTCGGCTTGTGATATTTCTGCCCTACTAGTTCTGCCCCGGTCAACTGTAAGTGCTTTTATTGTGAAGTTGACATTTATTTTATTAGGATAATAAATAACCCTTGAGATGGACCCATCTCGTGTCCGAGGGGGTCCCAATATATATATCACAAATTACAATCACATAAAGCAAAAGCAAAAACACAAAAAACACAACACCACCACACACACAATGAATATATTGTAAACCTCACAACCACAAAGTAGCCAAAAAGGCCAAACAACAGAAAGTAAATAAATAACTAAATGGATCTAGGTATCAACATAAATGAATAAATAAATAAAATAAAGTAAAGTGACAACTTTAGTTAAAACAGGAGCAGTCTGTTTAAAAGTAAGAAAATGTGGCATGCTTGAACTTACCAAAACAGTAAATTGATCTGATCTGATACAGGCAAATTATTCCAGTCCGATGGTGTTTTAAACTTAAACGCTCTTTTGCCAATTGCTTTCTTAGCCTCAGGGACTGAAAAATAGAGCTGAGTGAAGTGAATATGTTTTCTTACACTTGGTGAGGGTAACTTGAGTGTATGATACAATGTACAGTGATGAGTAAGAAAAGGACATCCAAGGACAAATCTGCAGAAGTGGAAGTGTCTATGAGCAACAACAGCTCAGTCACAAAGCGGTAGACCACACAAACTCACAGTGGGGCCTCCGAGTGTTGAAATGCGCAGCACCTATCAAATATTGCATCACTCACTACAGAGTTCCAAACTGCCTCTGGAAGCAACATCAGCACCAGAACTGTGCGTTAGGAGCTTCCATGGCCAAGCAGCTGCACACAAGTCTAAGATCACTATCCGCAAAGTGTCATCTGGAGTAGCACACCAGCACGCCGCCACTGGACTCTGAAGCAGTCTGATGGATGAATCTGAGTTTGGTGGATGCCAGGAGAATGCTACCTACCAGACTGTATAGTGTCTACTGTTTGGGGAAGCCCCTTTCCTGTTCCAGCATGACTGTGCCACTGTACACAAAGCGAGGTCCATAAAGACGTGGTTTGATGAGTTTGGTGTGGAGGAACTTGAGTGGCCTGCACAGAGCCCTGACCTCAACCCCAGTGAACACCTTTGGGATGATTGGTCCAGGCCTTCTGGTCCAACATCAGTGCCTGACCTCACACATGCTCTTTTGGCTGATCGGGCACAAACTCCAACAGACGCACTCTAAACTCTTGTTTAGCCTTCCTTGTTAACTCCATATTAATGCCCATGGTTTTGGAATGGGATGTCCAACAAGCTCATATGTGATGGTCAGGTGTCTCACAGTTCAGCTTGTTTGTTTTTTACTCAAACAGTTTTCTCATGCTAAGGAAATAAAATAAATGAGATAATATATGACTTTATTGATACGTACTATCTGAGTAGTCAGGTAAAGAAGCACATCACATCACAAGTGACCGTTGCATCTTTGCAGCTGTGCCGTAGGGCAATTAGGCTCTTCATTTCTCTTCTACCTTGGAATGCCATCTAGCACGTTTTTTTGAGAACATTCCTCGCCCAAACAGAGCCTGTGTACACGAATGCTCACTTCCCTGTGTGCTCCTTTACTTCTCTCCCTCTGTTGGATTTTTTTCCCCCTATTTTTATTCACCCTGCTGATATAGCAAATGATGCTTCTTGCAGACTCAGATTTTCCCTGTAGTATTGGGGAGGCTCACTAGTGATCAATTACTGATGACTCAAACAGAATAATCGATTCACCATTAAGCCAACAGTTGTTGTTTTTTTGGCAAACTATGCATTTTTATTAGGGGTGTAACGATTCGGTTCAGTTTTGTTTGGTGGCATCACTGTTCATATGTTGCATCCTTCTTCCTTTTTTTGCACTTTCTGTTTGGTTTTCCTTAAATTAAACCGTAAACATTTACCCATTTATCGCAAATGGAAGTGTAATCCTGTACAAGCTCTCTCTCTCTCTCTCTCTCTCTCTCTCTCTCTCTCTCTCTCCCTCTCTGTGTGTGTGGAGTGTTTAAATTGAGTTTGGTAGTGGCTGCTAGTGGTTACTATAAGGTTGCACTAGCATTAGCATAAACCTACCTGCCCAAGCGCACAACTGGGTGCATGGAGCTGAAAAATGTCTCGATCAGAATCATCATGGGTATGTCGAAAATTAAGCTTTATGTCAAAATTTCCAAACTTAATTAAGGAGCAAAGTAAATCTTTCAGAGACCGTGGGGAGATCTCCTTTTTACTTGGATAATACAAGTCATCAATTTCCTAAATTGTGAAAGATTTATTAATTTCATGAAAATTTGTAACACCAATGTGACACAATGGGATTTATTTTCTAAATGTGACCCATCCAGTCAATATTTGTATAGCACTGCTTATTTAAGAGATTGTATACGTGACCAATTCGCATATATATTTAACGATGTGCTCAAGAACGACAGAAGGATGACCATTAAAACTATTGCGTTGCTGTGTTTCACCTTCCCTTCTCTTTGTATCTGTTGTGGCATCTGAACTCAATGCTTTGCTTATTACTCTGAGTTGACAGGTTCTGCATTTGCTTTGTTACGTTGTGGTATTCTGCTGTGGACCTGCTCTGAAACAATATGAACACGCTTGCTCAATAGCTGCCAATAATTGATGTAAAAAAAAAAAAGATAGCTCTTGGCTCTGATGCCAACTGGAATTTATTAGACCAATGAAAGTATTAAAAAGAATCCACTAGATATTTAGTTGTATAACTGTCAATTTAGTTTTTCTTACTCTGCAGTTCTGTTCAGGTTTTTTTTTTTGTCAGCATGTTGCATGTGTACTTTTTTACCTTCTTTCTAGGTGTTACACTACCGACCACACCTGGAATATTTCTCAATTTAGTAAAATGGAAAAAAAAATGATATTTCACAGCAGGTCTTTATTAAAGCCAGAGCCAGCTTATAAAATCTTAGAAGATATATTAGCCCCCTGCTAATTTATGAGTTCCTGCTTTGGCACAGAAAACTGCCTGCCATGCATAAAAAGGACTTGGTTGGATCCTGAATAGATGTGAGGCATAATGGCTGCTACCGTTGCAAGACAGTCACTCTCCTTTATGCATGTGGACTATTTCACTAGTTGGTATTTTTGTGTATGTCTGGATCGGCCGCGGCGTAATTATATTTTTTTCTTTTGGTCTTAATTCACTTCTGACGTTTCATCCGTGACATCTTTGCCAAAAATAGAAAGAAAGTCAATAAGAGAGCCTGCTTTCACTACTTGTTGCCAGGTCCAATTAATACTCACTTTATGAAAGAAACAAATGAGAAATGTTATCGAGACAATTACTTTGGAATAAAGACTTATTTTTTTATAAGGTTAATATCATTTTCAAACTGTATCTGTAAAGCCTGAGCCTGTAAAGCAATACATTCTATACTTCCATGTTTTACTCTATTTAGTGTTAAACTCTAGAGATATCCTCTCCAGTCTGCAGAGGCAAGGGACCTTTTTCATCAAAAAGCTTCTGGATCTAGTATCAGCCGCTAGCCACCCAGCGATATTCCTCTTCTGCTCAAGAAACGTGGATGAGTTTGTGATGAGAGGAGAGTGACGGCTGAAAGCTGCAGCCTTAAGAATGACTACAGCCAATAATAGCCCTCCTGTAGCTGCTTATCTCTCTAGATAACTGTGCTAGTGGGTTTCGCTTTACTGCCTCAGATAGGCCGTCTTAAAACAGACTGATTGTTTTTGCTGTAGTCTCTTTATCAAATCTCACCCCCACTGTCAACCTCC
Organism: Stylephorus chordatus; assembly: GCA_900312615.1. Lineage (NCBI taxonomy): Eukaryota > Metazoa > Chordata > Actinopteri > Stylephoriformes > Stylephoridae > Stylephorus > Stylephorus chordatus. The sequence continues at coordinate 8,711 of OMPB01000571.1, read as the reverse complement.
CTGTTCTCACAAGCTGCCACAGCTCATTTTTCTTACTTGTGTAATAATATTGTTGCAAGTATGTCATTTGTACATTTCTTTTGTAAAAAAAAATAATAATAATAATAATAGATCAGCCCTGATGTAAGATCATTATTATTTTATTTTGTGATCCGTATTCATTCACATTAATATCTTGATGAAAGGCCTTCGTTAAGACATCCATAAATCTACCGCCTTTCCTAATCCATGTGATCTCTCAACTCTTCCTGGGAGTCGTATTCAAGAAAGACATCTGGATGGAGGGAATGACTAGAGGGAACAAAGGCCCTTTTCTGTTCTCTGTCACCAAGTCTTGTCCGGCCTCTCAGAAGAGGCACAAACCGAAGGGGGGCTGTTTCGCATTCCTCCCTCGTAGGTGCTCTCTGCTTGCTGAAGTAACCAGAGCCACAGTCCGGGAGAGCAGTATGACTGAGTGATAAGGATCACAGCGAGGGGAATGCCTCCCATGAAATGCAGCTCATGAACCGAGATGCGCCCTTGAAGGCATTCTAAAGGCGACTGCAGAGCTGAAATGCAAATGTAAAAAGACACATTTAAGTTTATTTCCCACCAGTAATTAATGCACAGACGACGAGACCCTGCTAAGGATTGTAAATGCTCTGACTATGCTATGCCAAGAGTTAAAATTTAGGTTATAGTTTCTTGAACCTGTTCCAGAGCTGAGGAGTGACATGTCAGCGCAGGCAGAGGTATCTCTGTGGATAATTGTAGAGCACAATAGCCAGACAGCTTTGCTCACATGACCAGACACAATTCTCCAGCCTCCTAAATATGGTGTCTCTTAAAATTATAACCATGTCATTATTAATCATTTTGCTTCATTTTGTCCACAATACAACATCAAAACATGTAACTATTATGGAGATGTACAGCACTGGGAAAGATTAAAGAGACTTAAGAGATTGTTCTTAAATCAGCATCTACATGTATGGCAGCCATTCCACTACAGTGTCTTCCAACACAAGCACAACTCATTCTACTGAGGTACTGATCACCTGAACCAAAACGTATTTAACAAGGAAAAGTATAAAAACCACTGCTATGTCATCACTATCCTCTTGCAATAGGACCAGCTGGTTGACTGAAACAGTGCTAGTAGTAGTACCTCAAACATAATTGGAATCAAAAAATAACTATTGGCCCAAAGAGTTGAAGAGGAAGGTTTTGAGCGAGGTAAAGAAGGGTTCACTTCTGGCTTTACTGGCGGAGGGATACAGTGATCGTCAGGTCGCTTCCGCCCTTACCATTTCAAAGATGGCGGTTTATAAGAACGAGGTCAAGCAGCAGACACTGGGGACAACAAAGCTACAGACAGGGATGACCGCCAACTCACTCGAATGTCACAACAACCGTAGGATGACATCAAGTGAACTACAAAAACAATGGCAAACGGCAGCTGGGGTGAAGTGCATGTTCGAAACAGGCTCAAAACGGGCTCCTTCACATTACCTACAAAGCTAGTGGCGGTGAGTTCCCCAGAACACTGGAGCGCTAGACATATCAACAGCAAGTATCACTCCGCCGCTGTAGCACCATGGAGAAGATGGGTCCACACAAAGTAAAAGAATAGAGGGGTAATTTGACTTCTAAAATGACACTATAAACACGCCAATTCATATTTTATTAGCTTTGGGTGCACCGTGGAGTGTTTAAATTGAGTTTGGTAGTGGCTCCTACTGGTACCGTAGGGTTGCGAACGTACCCATTAATCTCTCCCCTCTGTTTCACAGGCAATACCCTAACTAAATGAACTCTGAGCCCGTTAGCTAGCATTATGTAACATAATCTACAGCTGTTGGCATGGTGACCAGGCATTAGGTAGATTAGCCACAACAGGGCGCCAGACAAAATGAGATTACAGCCCAGGTGTTGATAATTACGTTGCATTATTTTCTGATGATCGAGTTCATTGTTAAAAAAAATTTGTCAAAGTTTCTGATAGCCATGAAATGCATGGCTTTATTGTTTTATAGCTAAGGGTTTGTTTATAGCCTACCATTGCACAATTAATAATCAGAGGAGGTTTGTAAATGTTTCATAGAATACAGCAAGGTCCCACTATAGGATATATGGCCACAGATGTTTTTGTAGATCTTGTTTTTATGTGTGGAGGATCAAATGACTTACCCAGGTATTGGTCAGGATGTTGTTATTATTTTCATCGCCAGTACATTTAAATCAAATGGACAGATAAGTTGGAAAACACTTCTTCATCTGAAGCGATTGGTTTAACTGATATTCAGGTTAGGAAGCATAGATCTCTCCTTACAAAGCCTACAGATGTAGCAGTTTGTGGTCATCGAGTCACTTAAAGAGGTGTGTTTTCACACCTCATCCCATCTCTTTTTCACACTATGCCAGATCATTCAGAGAAATACTTGATTTGTACAACTGATCAACTGTTACAGCCTGATCCAAAGAGCGAAACCCGAAACAGTTCCACCATTTCAGCACTTTGCCTGAGAACTGCTCCTTCTCTGTTAGCCCCTTCAGTCTATAAACTGGATGGGTCATATCATTTTATCTGCTGTCAGAACTAAGCTACTGGTTCACAGCCTCCAAATCAGCAGATCAATTCCATGCCTATTGTGGGGATGCCTATATGTGTGAGAATTTCTGAGAAACCATTTCATAGGTTGAGAAATTAGACAGACCACACTCGACTATAAAGGATCCAGCTACATACAGCACCATAATGGCGTCACCAATTGGATTTGCATGGCCCACTAGGAGATGGGTGCTGGCTATTGTGCTTTGGACAATTAATGCACAATTAATAATCAGAGGAGGTTTGTAAATGTTTCATAGAATACAGCAAGGTCCCACAATAGGCTATATGACCATAGCTGTTTTGGTAGATCTTGTTTTTATGTGTGGAGGATTGACTGTTATTATTTACCCAGGTATTGGTCAGGATGTTGTTATGTTCATTTAACATCGGCAGTAAATTTAATTCAAGTGGACAGATAAATTGGAAAACACTTCTTCAACTGAAGCGATTGGTTTAACTGATATTCAGGTTAGCCTAGATCTCTCCTTACAAAGCCTACAGATGAAGCAGTTTGTGGTCACCGAGTCACTTGGTATGAAATGGTGATCAATAATTTATTTCCACAAATAGTAACTACTTTAGCTTTGCATGTGGATAGCTGATCTTATAATGTGGTGTTTTGCAAATGCAACTATGGAAGGTTATTCACTCATTAAGGATACTTTGAAGTCTCATAGACTGACCTTGTTGAAAAACCTGCAAGCTTTGGATTTTTTTTGTTGGCTAAGACTCAGGGTTTATGTGCAACTTTAAATTTGACTGGTGGTTAATTTCAGAGGTTACAGATACTTTGACAGATGTTATTTCTGTTTTGGGCCATTTCCAGTCTACCTTGCAGCCTAGGTACAGCTTTTGCTGTTTCTTTTCATAGTAGACTAACTAATATTTTTGGATCATGGGAAGTGGCTATACTGTACAGTAGTTAGCTTTGTCTGTTACTAGGACAATAGTGGTGTTTTAATTGACAGCCATGCATACTTTGATTTGTGTCAAAACTAGGATCCATACTGTAGGTTTGACCACCTCGTTGAATAAGTTCCTTTACACGACTGCAAAGATGAAGAGAATGTGAGAAGAATCAAACTGTTATGCTGTTAACACTTGTATTAGTGTGTATTCTTTTTTTATTTTTTATTTTTGTTTGAGTATATTATGCACTTTGAGTTAAGTGCATAATATGATATAAAAAATTTATAATAATAGTAATAATACTATAATACTATAATAATACTATAATAATATTAGTGTGTAATACACACTAATACAAGTGTTATGCTGTTAATACATATATTTTTTAGTTTGTGTATATTATGCACTTTGAGTTAAGTTTTCCTCGTTATAAGATGTCCTGAGGTTTTGGAACAAAAATGTTCATTTTACTCAAACACATACCTATAAATAGTAAAACCAGAGAAACGGATAATTTTGCAGTGGTCTCAACTTTTTCCACAGCTGTATATTTATATATGTTATGGTAAATGTGACATTCCCCGGTGAATGCCGACATTCCCCGACAGGACAGTGAATGTCGGCATTCAAATCAAGGCCATTTAGGTTATTGATTGAAAATGTTGTTTTATTAAGGAAAAAGTAGGGCTTAGGCTAGTCAGTCACTCAGCAACGAACATGCGAAGTAAAAAAATAAAAAAGGTGACATTCCACCATTATGTCAGACACTCGGAAGGAACATGATAAGGATGTATGTGCTGTAAAATGGAATGAATCAATATTTTAAAATAAATGCAAAACACAAGACATCCAAGTTTTAAAACCAAATTAATTATTAGGCAATGCCAATGCACGATTGGGCGTACAGCTTTGAGTAGTGTTTCCCTTCTTCAGTGTGTTTACAGTAGGCTAGGCCTACATGACACGCTGAAGGGTAGGCTAATATACCTGAAACGTCCGTGGTGTGACAAGTTCAACCTTGAGTGCTGTCCTTGCCTCTTTTTCATCAGAATTATCATTTTAAGGATTCAGCGTCCAGCTGACAGTAGTTGCCCCCTCTTTCCCCACTTGAACTAAATGCATTACATTCAAATAAGCCAACATTCACTGGCAGGACGGGGAATGTAGACATTCACAGTTTTTCCACATTTACCGTAACATATATATATATTATTATTATTATTATTATACGTTTTTTTTTCTTCAGTTGATGATGGTTGAAATAGCTGAGATGATGTCATTTTAAGTACTCTGCTCATCACAGTAAAGGCCTGAGACAATGAGGACATCTCTGTAAGCACTCTTCACCATTAGTATTGACAGAATGCCAAACAGCCCTCTATGGTAGCGCAGTAGACTTGACAGCACCGATGTTCTGCTGTTCGTTTCTACTATCCTCATGTGGTCCGGGCAGATGAGCTTCTGGCTTTGCTGTGTGTGAATCAATCAAACCCCTCTGAAATGCAATTCAAACACTAATATTTCATAGTAAATATCAATTAGTTTTATGAGGTTTTTTCCACCAAAATATGCTCAACAGCTCAATATGTTCTTAAGCCATGGAAATTCATCCATGCTCGGACGCCACCGTGACCCCAACCATCACCAACAAACCTCCCTTTCTAATTGTGAACAAGTGAAACACTCACTGGCACATCGGAACACGGAGCTTAATTATGAACTCGCCCACGTTGATTGCCATCAGCGTGCAACGTGCTAGCTGTTTTCCTTTAGTGGGAGAATGCTAAAATGGCACCAAGGTTGTACAATCATAAAACATTTGATAAGAGTTGTGGTCATGCAGCCAAGATGAACGACCCATAATGAAACATTCTTTATGGGTCGTGGGATTATACTCTGATCGTTTATATAGTCTATATAGCGTTTTAAAGAGTATGGTGTAACATTACAGTACTGCCTGGACAGACTATACTGATATTGTACAGATCATCCCATCTCTTTTTCACACTATGCCAGATCATTCAGAGAAATACTTGATTTGTACAACTGATCAACTGTTACAGCCTGATCCAAAGAGCGAAACCCGAAACAGTTCCACCATTTCAGCACTTTGCCTGAGAACTG
>OMPB01000449.1:6576-17203 GCA_900312615.1 Stylephorus chordatus | reverse complement strand
TGGGCAAAGTATGGCCCGCGGGCCACATACGGCCCGCCGTGTTGTTTAATCCGGCCCGTCGGGCATTTACATTTAATTTTTTTTTTTTGAAAAAGATGACACCCCCAAAGGTTCTCTTATGCTGTGGTTTGAATAAAATAATGTTTGAACAGGTAGAAACAGCAATTGTTTTTGTTTAAATACTATTAAAAATCCACTAATATGGCACTGGCACACAGACGGTTAACCCCTTTCGCTACGTCGTCATTCACCCAACTTGGGTAGCTATTTAAAGCTAGAATAAAAGTCCTATTTTGTTTATTTAGTTAAAGCATTATGAAAATTATGAAAAAAATGTGCATGTGCAATATGGCATGCGGAAAAAAATTCGACCACTGATGTGTGCGCGTATTGACTTTTCTTCCGGGTTAAGCCCCAGATGTCTCAGAATCCTAGAATCACCCCTGTATAGGAGTCTTTTCTTATTTGACCTATACACCACAATTTCACATAGCCAATTATATAAATATTCACAGAATATTTTTATTCTTCCGATTACCAGTACCAGCTATTCAAAATATATAATTTAGTGCATTTTACAATGGGAGAAAGTTGAGCAGAATTAAGTTCAAGTTATCGTTGGTGCGGCCCTCTGACACAATTCAGGTTTCTCATGTGGCCCCTTGTAAAAATTAATTGCCCACCCCTGGTCTAGAGAGTGTTCAGTTATTCTTTGGTATTTAGGTAGATCCATGTTATATTTCAACAACAATCGCCTCCCTTTGCTGCCGTTTCAGTGACATCTCAATGTGACACAGTGAGATCGCTTTGAAAGCACATCAGTGGTGTTTTGAGTGCTACCTGCTTGTGCTGCAGAGGGTGATATGATGACAGAGGCAGGGGCCATGAGACGAACGGGGCCACTCCTCGCACCAGTGTTGACCACAAGGGCCCCGGTTTGGTCATAGTAGGCTGCAGGGGCCAGAACTGGGTAACCTGGTGGGAAAACGATTGAACCACAGACAAACCAGAGTCTATAAATCACGACAAACACACTAAAGCTCAGCTGTACTTTGGTTTCCTTGTGTGTTGGATCAGTGCTCACCAGGGACACCGGCTGCAAGGCCCTGACCAAAGGCAAGGGCCGAATTGACTGCTGCCTGGGCAACCAGCTGGTCATTCTGTTGCCCCTGCTGACCCTGACTGGGGGTCAAAGGTCGCTGGTTGCCTCCAGCCCTCATTACCTTAACAGGAGAAACTAATTATGTTATTTAGCACATTTATTAAAGTCTGTACAAATGTTCCATCAATACAATTATCCAATCGCTGCAGTCCAAACACCGACATAGGATACGCAATTTTGCCTGGAATCCTAAAGAACATAACACCGAGATTGAACATTTAAAATTTTTGCAAAACGGCCCGACAGTACCTGCTGTTGGTTCTGCTGGCCCTGATTGGCTGCTTGCTGATTGGCTGAGTTGTTGGCTGCGGCGGCCTGCTGTTGGAACAGGTTGGCGGGGTAGACCCCCCATGGCGTGACACCGTAGTACTGGGGAGGCATCACTGCAGGACCTGGAGGAGGGGCACAGGAGGCCAGGGAGGTCGTTTTGTGTTACGGCTGTCCTCTCCGCAAAAATCAATGCAAGAGGACAAGCAGCCATTGAGAGCGGCTGAGCTGCAGCCACTCTGGAAACACGATGGGAGATTGTGTCGAGGCAGACACCCATGCAAAGCTTACCCAGCGTAGCCGCGGCTGCCAGCCCGGCTGCATACGGGTCGGTCCCGGGGGGAGCAGCACTGATGATGTAAGGGTTCGGAACGAACGCCGGGGCCAAACCTGATGGATCAGACAGTCCGGAAAAAGGTCAACAAAAAGGTCAACCGCGAACATGGTTTCTTCGACTAGCACACAGTGACCTTTCACCCCCTTTTTCCCTTCTCAGTAAATCGAAGCCCAATTTGCTAAATTAAATTAGGGCACGTCAAAGTGCTAAACTCAGCAGCATCTTATGGCCAAGAACCATGTTTTACTTTCACCAAGTGAATAAAACATTAGCCGCTTTCGCACCGGAGGAACTTTTTGTAGTTCCTATACAAAAAGGTTCCTATAACCCTTTTTTTTTGCGTTCGCACCAGATGGATTGGGGGATTTTTTAGTTCCTATAGCCACAGTTTATAGGAACTCTTTTAGTCCCTACCTCAGGGCAGGTACTTTTCCCTTAGTATAGGAACTCTTAGTAACGTGGGTGCATTTGAACAAGCAGCGCACCATTTTTAAAAGCCGTGGGCTTTATAAGCAAAACATTTGTCAGCAAAACTCTGCTACGCAAATTCATAAGAAACACATGCTTATATGTCGGTGCAAACATTTCATGTAGACTGTTATCTTGATAAAACTGAATAACTACATTACCACTGAGAAAAATGACATTTTGTAACTCAACGATAGTAATATACCGGTATGGCTTGTCCGCAGCTTCGCACGGCTATGGAGAAAAGATCGTCAACATCAAAATAAATGTTATGCTACAAAGACGTATATAATCCATAAAATACAATTAAACTAAGATAATACAGTGGTTTTCGTAATTTTTAGATCTTTATTAACAAAGAAAATACACATTTGTAACTCGGCAAATTGCCGGTTTCTATCGCCATCTTGATAGTGAGTGACCTACGTCACTCCTTAACCACTCCTACCAGTTCTTATTGACAACAGTTCTTATTGAACTGGTGTCAGAACTGGTGCCAGAACTTATTGAACCTAGGAACTACCCGGTGCGAAAGCGGCTATTGAAAGCAAGTTACTTCCTGGAGCGAGGTAGTTCCTATTTACCACTTCCTATTAACAGATTAGTGTACGTAGAATACTTCAACATAAAACGTATATATTCTCCACACCAACAAGTAAGCGCAGCTATTAAGAGTCACTTCTTTATGAATGCAGCCCAAATTACTACAGGCATGTTCTGCTGAAAATGCCAAAAGTAAAATGAACCACCACCCTGCATGAAGTAGTGAAGTAACTAATGACAAACGGACAGGCTCGAATCACAGCCAGGCTCCAAATAGACCCATCAATTTACATCACATGTGTGTCCTTTGGTACAACATTTTTATTAGGAATCCCATCGCTTGCAATTAGCTAAACATGAGAACCTGATCTGAAAATCAGATGAGTAAACCATTCTGCCGACCCTGGGTTATTGGTCCTCCTCCTCCTCCCTCCACACACACCTGCGCACACACTTACCAATGTGAGACTGTTGTGCGGCTGCCAGGGCGTATTGCTGCTGCTGCGCTGCAGTCAGTTGCTGTACCGCCAAGGCGTTGTTCCTCTGAAACAGCTAACCACACACGGAACACAACCACGGAAGGCGGCATTCATTATATCCACTCATAAAAAAACTGGTGACATTTATTTATTTTAAACCCTGTTTCTGTGTTATCTACATACCTGCTGCTGGTTGGCGTAATCAAACAGGCCCACAGTGGGGGCAGAGTCCATGGGCATCTGGGAGTTGTAGTCAAACTGAAGTGGCTCCATAACAGACTCCATGGGGTCCATGGTGACGCCGCCCTGCTCCACACCAGAGAAGTCCTCCTGGGGCTTCGGGCCGTTACCAAGAGGTGCCATGCCCTCGGCCCCTATGCCCCCGGGACCCCCCAAGAGGTCCCCCTCGGGGCCTGAAGCAGGCATGCTGCCTGGGGGACGACTGCATATGGGGAAAGACAAGGCGGCGGTCAGCCAAAAAAAAAAATGCAATGGGCAGGAGTGCGACGTGCGTGCGGGCTTTGTATGTTTGAATGCTTTCTGAAGAACTCGTCACACCCAAACTCTTTCACGTCCACATCCAGGCCATTCTGCACGGGGAGCCCGTTGGGGTTGATGATGACGTCGTTGATGACGTCGGCTTCAGCTTCCGTCAACTCTTTCAGCTTCTCTCCTTCGAAGGCCACCTTGGGCTTCTCCCTCTTCTCCTCCTCCACCTCCCCATCCCTCTGTCCCTGTGTGGTGGGGAGACACGTTCATGAAGCAACACGCAGATACCGACTCACCGCCGAGGGCCTACGGTCCCCCAACATTATCTGTCACTGAATTAGAGGCATCTCTTTTCTGACTGGACTCCACTACTGCCGCGGGCGTGGCCAACTGTTTGCCTATTTTGAATCAATGCACCAACAATACATCCAAACCATGCTTAATAAACTAGTTTAAAATAGAAAGCATTCTCTTTAAAGGAGCTAAAAGTTTGAATTTACCGAACACATTTTTATTCATTTAAAAACACAAATAGTTGAACTACAACTACTCAAACATCGTCCTACAGTCCCTCATCCTACCAAGGCTAAGTTAAGATGACTTCTTTTGTTATTAAATAAATGATACATGCCATGGATGCCTCCCAACTGACAGCGATCACTTGACAGGGATTGGCTTCTAATTCGAATGGATTCATCCATCTTCTGTCAATAATAACACCACTATTACACCAACGGTCCAACTTGACACCAACTATTCCGATCAGTGCTTGGTAATGCAATCGGTAAGGACTCTGTATCTGTGTGGGCTATTGTAAGGTGAATCCCTATATAATCTGTAGGGCTGGAGAGAGTCATGGTCATTAAGGGGATGAAAGAGTGAAGACAGTGATGATAGTAGCACTGAGGAGAGATCGGTTTGAACTCACATAAGCCCCTTTGCGGAGGCACGATTCCAGTTTGTCCGCTGGTGAGGAAGAGAGGACATATTCCACCATGCTGACACCGAGACCACCACTTTCAGACCGCGGTGACATCACAGAGCCCACCCCCACGTCCCCACCTCCATGGAAACCCTGACCTGGTCGACGGGACACCATGATTGGCTGAGACACAGAGTGATCTAGAGTGGTAGGAAGAGTGGGTGGACACATTAAACACACACACATTTATAAAATGGTCTCTGTTCTATTAAATGGCCAAAGAACAGAAGACAGTGGCCAATGCCTAGCTAGAGTGCCTATCACCAGCATTGCCAAATAAAGCTTACAAAACAATTGAAGGGAACAGGAGCATTTTTTTCAGGCTCTTGTGGGCACGTTGGGTAAGCATTCAGGAATGCTTGTTCACATTCACTGTTGGACAACGGAATGCAAAGTGACCAGAGGCGCCTTCAACCAAGACGTGCTTTTTAACAGCGGATCTCTTAATAGGAATGTCTGCCTGCTTGAACATAAAAGCAGTCTCAAGTAGGTGATATGGGCTATAAATAATATAGCAATATTTTAGGCTATATAGCAATACACAATATATATATACATATCGATATTTTTGAAATCTCCTCTGAAGTACTTCATAAATGCTCGATTTAACCCTTTGGTGTATACAATCACTCCAGTGTGATGAGTCTAGTAGTCCCTGCAACATATGTCTGCATTAAAACATTCTTGTTTATATTCATTAGTGGTTTCTGTTGGAACAATTTTAAACTTGCGTGCAAAAGGGGGGGAAATCACCACCAAGTTAAATTTAACAAAACAGTTCTCAAACAATTATTCAAGCCAGGCAATTGCATGCATGGGCTTTTAACAGCTGTTAAATGAAAATAAATAATGGCATGATGTAGTAGGCCTGCACACTGTAACCTAGTTTTATAGTGATCAAACTCAACAAAGACCCTTAACAAAAACAGAGCTCAAAGCAACAAAAGTGCATTCAACAAGAAACCCAGAGGACATTTCAAAACGACATAAATTAAAGTGCACTTTTTGTGCATGAGGTTTGTGTGGTAATGCAGAGTTTCAGGCATTCTTCGTTTTGTAGTGGGTGCGCATTTCAAATGGTGAACCTAATTTGCGCTACTGCTACTTTGTGGCAATGGTTCTGCTGCATGTTTTGCGGATAACCATTGTTTGTTCCAACATCTTCCTTGCGATACCAAACCACTGCCAGACGATGGACCCGGTGCCGTTTCTTTTCAGAACCCATTCGTCGCCTCCATCTTCTATATACCGCTTCCGAAACTCGGCGCGTATGAACTCGCTTTGGCGCTTCGCTTCTTTCGCTCTCTCCAGGCTCTTTCCCTGTTCCTTCCAGATAGAAAAACACTCATCTCACTAATATACATCACACACACGCTCAGGAGAGCGTGTGTGTGACGTGCGTATGAGGGGTTTTTCTTTGTGTGTCTGAGAGGGAGAGAGCTAGAGAAGCGAAATACCAAAGCAAGTCTCATGCCAGCGGGTTAAAAAAAATAATTTGTACTGATCCCAATAGTCATTTACTACATCCCACGTAGAACATGCCGCAACACATCGAGTATATTCGATGCATCGCCCACCCCTAGTATCAATTTGTTTCAGTGGCTCTTGCAGGAGTCTCATTGCAGCATTTACGTCTGGTACAATTTCAGTAATAAGTCATTGGCTATGACAACTCCTGCGATACTTAAAGGATCATACATTTCCTGCTAGCTGGGCCAGGTGTTAACTTAATGTTTGTTTCATGGCCCCAGCATGCTAACATGAAGCAGAGCTAGTGGTGACTACCTGAGGCCCCCCAGGCGCTGTCCCTCCACTGGTCCAGGAAGATGCCTTTGGGTCCATCTTTCCCAGAGTCATCCGCCTCCCAGAACTTCTTACCCGTCAGCAGCTGCTGCAGATGCACAGGTGGGAGGGGGACCGCAGCAGAACAAAAGGGTAGGACGGGGGGAACAGAAAGACAGTGTGACATATGGTGGAGGCACGGTCGTAATGATCAGGATACATTGCATTTGGTTGCAAACCGTGCTTGCGCGGTTAAGTGCTAAAACACAATCTCTAGCGGAAGGTCACAAACTGCGTTATAACACCAACCAACACAAGTGTTGGTTGCCAATTATTTTACAGCGCTCGATTCCCAGCAGGGACGGCAATTTCATCTGGCGCAGTTATGTGCAGTAAGGTGAAGCGGTGTGCCGTCAGAACGTCTTCAGAAAAGGTTCGTTTCCACTCCAACCACCATCCCCGACGATCGAGCCCGAACTCTTACCTCTCCCATGGCCCGTCCCTCTAGTGCCAGAGCCTGGAAGTCATGATTCAGTTCATCCATAGATCTCACCTTCACACAAACAAACAAATGGTTAAGTGGAATGAGAAGTAAGCCATTACCAAGCTGTGGACGTCAGTTGTGTGACAGTGGCACCCATTAAGAGTAGATAATTCCAAAACATTTCAACACACCCCAAGATTAACATTTCATGAATAGATGAAGATGGTGTAGCCTCATTTCCATACTCTTAATCTATTCAACAAAATATGCCCCAAAGAAATGTATTCCAAGGTTTTTTTTCTTGGTCTGGCATCGACCAAGAAGCTTCCAACCAATGATATGATTGGTTGGTTGATATAATTGGTTCTAGAGCTACAACTATCGATTATTTTCTTAGCAATTATTCTATCGATTAATCGAGAAGCATGTTTTTTTTTCCCCAAACAGAACAATTTATTGATATAACAATGACAGATCTGAACAAACATCATACAATTTCATCAAAGAATGAAATCTGAAGTACTTAAGTTAATCAAATACCATTGGCAATTGTGCTTTGTACTTTGAGAATGATCCAATCAAAACGTTGAAGAAACTATAATTACATTCCTCCTGTGTTTTTTCCCACGGTAATTCAGTTTTATTCAAAAATGTGATGGAACAAGATACTCTCAAATCCATTTCAAATTTTCTTCATTGATTACACTAAAGGAAAATTAAAGAAACTACGAGCAAGACCACTTAGCGAGGTCGAGTCAGCAGATGCGTGCATGTTGATATTACTCAGAACAATCAGATTAAGTTCAGATAATTGTATAATTTCGCTGTAAAGTATCCTTTCAGACCGTGGAAAGATAACATTGACAGAGCAAAAACAGCTATGCGCAACATCTAGCCCTGTATTACAATGTGCTCAAACACCCACCTGGCTGTCATGGATGTTGTCTCCGGTGGGCCAGCGGTGCTTTCCAGGCTGTTCTCCATGTTGCCGCTGAAAGAAGTAGTCTACCATGGCATCGTCCTGGGAACGTCCTGCACCCGCCACACCCTTGGTAACACACACACACACACACATTTGAACCTCTGGCAAATGTGCAATACTAACAGGGTACATGTCTGGAGTAGCTATGGAGTTAAGTGGGAATGGATACTTTTCCCATCTACATGCAGAGGGTATTTGAAATTCAGGTTAACACTTTGGATCTAATCATTTAAAGCTGTGGTTAGAATCTAGAAATCGATCATGTGGTGAATTTTGGGTCATAGTGGTCAACTCATCCCTCTAATTCAGAAACAGTTCTGTTCAAGGAATGTCAGGTGAGGGTCTATGGATTGTAGGGTTACCTGCTGGCTTGAAGGGGGGGCCTGAGGGGATTGCCCCGCTGGAGGGGCGTGTCCTCCGCTACTCAGCACCACAGGCATGCTGGGAGATGTAGTTCTGATGTGGGGGCTGAACGAATCCTGCCAGAGCACTGCTTTCCTCTTCAACACACACACACTGCTCATTCCACCACAGCCTGTCATGGGAATGTATGCAGAATTAGGATTGGATTTAGCTGAATATAAGTTACATAAAAAGGCAACTTAATCTGATGTGGACGGAAGCATTCTGAACGTGTTGCTTAAAAATGATTGAGGAACGTTAGCAATTAGACTGAGCCCATCTACCAGGAAGACTTGGGAAGACTTTATCACATGAACACCTGGTAAAGCATTCAGGAAAACTGATACCCGGAATAAACATCATGGTATTAATGAAAACTAGAAGTACAGCCTCGCAGTCATATGCCTCTGCCAACCAGTGAAGTTGCAGTTTACATCCATGTCTGTCCAGACTTATAATATATGTAGTGAAGACTTTGAAGGAATTTAATAAAAATGTATTAAGAGTATTTTTCAGAGTATGATTCCAGTGAATAATTTCCAGTGAGAAACATGCTGTCTTCACTTAGAGACTATTTTTACACAAGTACAGAGGACTGATAGAGAGCTTCGTCACATGGTGCAACAACAATCACCTGAAGTTCAATATCAGCAAAACCAATGAGCTTGTAGTGGACTACCAGAGGAACAGGAGGCCTCCTGTCCAGGGAGAGGAAGTGAAGAGGGTGGACTCATACAAGTATCTTTGGGTCCAATTAATTAAAAAAAAAACTGGACTGGACTCTGAAAACACTGAAGCCCTCTTCAGGAAGGGACAGAGCAGACTGTTCTTCCTGAGGAGACTCAGATCAAGGAAGTGCACCCTATTAGACATTTGTGTGAAATGTTGTCATATTTAGCGTATTAATTATTGAGTTATGGCCAAAAACATTGTGAGGTGACTTTGACCTTTGACCACCAAAATCGAATCAGTTCAACCTCGAGTTCAAGTGGACGTTTGTGCCATATTTGAAGAAATTCCCTCCAGGCATTCCTGAGATATCGCGTTCACGAGAACTGGCCATACATATGGACAACACAAAAACATAATGCCTCCGGATATAGCTGTCGCCAGCACAGAGGCATAAAATTATTAAAGCAATTGCTGCAATAATTCACCACTTTTCAAAGTGGTCAATGGAAAAATAGGCTCTTCATCCGACAGCTGACGGTTACCAAAATGATTTTCTTTGTGAAGTTTCGGACATTACAGTTTTCTTCCATCTGGGCAAGGGAACCATTGAGTTGTTTTTTAAGTCTAACAAATAATGCAGGCTGACACAATGAAATATTTCTGTCAGTTTGTATATTCAAGATTGTATAGTAATCTTTGTCCATGTTCGCGTATATGTAAAATACACTCACCTCCTGGAATATTTTGCAACTAAGAGATTTTTTTTAAGCTTGACAGAAACCGCAATTTTGTCAAAGATCTAGATATCGACTGATAATGCAGTTATTTTGGTTTATTGTGCAGACTATTCACAGTAGTGAATAGTGTTTAAAAATTAACAAGAATCAAAATGGTTGAACGTTGCCCTCTGGTTTGACACAACCAACCATGTGATATAGGTTTCCATATACTGCCACAAACACTTATGGTAAACTTCTTCGATGAGAACAGGATGGAGCCCTTACTTTAAATGCCCCAAATAGTACAGAAAACACAACTGGAAAGATGTAACAAGATTAAGGGCTGATTCATAGTCAACGCAAGCTACGCGGACGCCAGCAACGCAAGCTACAGCTACGCGAGTGTGTGTCGTGCAACAAATTGGAACTTTACGCAAGGACGCGTCAAACACATGTTGTACCAATGCATGTGCACGACACGCGTAGCTTGCGTCCGCGTAGCTTGCGTTGACTATGAACCAGGCTTAAGAGTGAGCTGAAATTACATGAACTAATCCAGCAGTAAGAAAATTACAATCAGGCTCTCTCCCTCTCTCCCTGGGAGAGAGAGGCGATGCAATACTGGTCCTGTATTTACTTGGTATTTTGCGGTATCGCACACCCCTACTCTGCAGATATTAGCTTAACAGTGATTGGTCGGGTTTTTTCGACGTCGAAAAAACCCACCCTTCCACACCCCCTACTGAAACGGCTTGTTTCAGTAGGGGGCGTTCCCGTCACAGCTGAACCGCAGAAACTGCACTTGGTACAGATTTCATATTTTGTCAGTGTTGGAACAACCCCACATTGCGTGAAACAA
>OMPB01000396.1:1534-12110 GCA_900312615.1 Stylephorus chordatus | reverse complement strand
GGTCAGTAATCTGGCCCTGCAATTTTAATGTATTTAATTGGGTAATACTACTAATTAGAAAACACAGGTGTGCTTTAAAAGCAGACCACACACTCTACACTTTCCTTCTTACTTACATACATTGTTCAACAATGTTCAATGTCTATTTGACGCTGCTGTTAGTTGATTGTTGAGAGCTCACACTGATACCATGTTTTCTATAGATATGTAAGAACTTGCTGAAATGGTTTTCAAAACAGACATAACTGACTCCCAGGTAGGAAACGAAAACATTGATCTCTACTCTTGAAATGAATGTGATCACGTTATTATAGTGTCACCACCACCATCTTTATTCTGCAAGCACAAAGTGTGTTTGCCACTTTGTGGGTTTGCTGGCATTACACGCCCGTGTGTGCATGTCAGTTGTGTTATCTGAAGAAACCCAGCACACATCCATTTATCTTGGTTTGTGTAACAAAGTAGACGGGGAGTCTTGCTCAAACAGCCCCTCCTGCCATCACTTCTGTTAGGGGGTGAAAATACATGGATTTGGGAATTACATGTAAGGGGGCTCCCAAAAATAAAAAATGAAATAAAGAAAAAGAGTGACCAGAAATATATCATTTTGGATATCAATCCCAGGCAGAGGTTTAAATTAATTTATTTTTTATTACATTTATTTTTACTATTTCCAAAAGAAATGTTTTCCTAATTTAGTTTCTTCCTCCCATTCTTCCTTCTTCTTTGGTAGTGTTATGTTCTGTCTGTGCTCCTCCTTTCCCTTATTCCTATAGTATTTACTCTTTTCTCCTCATTTCCTCTCCTATTCCCCTCTCCTCTCCTTTCATATCCTCTCCTCTCCTCGTCTCCTATCCTCATCTCCTCTCCTCTACTAATCTTTCCTCTCCTCACCTCATTTCCACTCCTCTCCTTTCATCTCATCTCCTCATCTCTCCCCTCCTCTGTTAATCTTTCCTCTCCTCTCCTTTCATCTTCTCATCTCATCTCCTCTCTTCATCTCCTCCTCTCCCCCTCTTCTCATCTCTCCTCTCCTTATCTCTCCTCTCCTCATCTTTCCTCTCCTCATCTCTGCTAATCGTTCCTCTCTTCTCCTCATCTCTCCTCTCCTTTCATCTTCTCACTTCCTCTCCTCTCTTCATCTCCTCTCCTCTCCCCCTCTTCTTCTCTCCTCTCCTCTGCTAATCTCTCCTCTACTGTCCTCTCCTATATTCCCCTTTCCTTTCCTCGCCTCATCTCTCCTCTCCTTCCTCTCCTCATCTACTCATCTCTGCTTTCCTCTCCTCTCATCTACTGTCCTCTCCTATATTCCCATCTCCTCATCTCTCCTCTGCTAATTGTTCCTCTCCTCATCTCTCCTCTGCTAATTGTTCCTCTCCTCATCTCTCCTCTCCTTATCTCTCCTCTCCTCATCTCTCCTCTCCTCTGCTTATCTTTCCTCTCCTCATCTCTCCTCTCCTTACCTCTCCTCTCCTCATCTCTCCTCTCCTCTGCTTATCTTTCCTCTCCTCATCTCTCCTCTCCTCTGCTTATCTCTCCTATCTTACCTCTCCTTATTTATTCTTAATTAGATTTTCAGGAGCCCTTTACAGTAGTGTAAGCATTGCCCTCACTCATGTATCACACAATGATAATATTATACTGTATTTATCTAACTTATCTAGAGCCTAGACAAGGGCAGCCTCTTCTAAAATCAACCATTTTCAACGGAGTACAGTTGAGATTAGGGACACATTCTTGGAATAGGGTACTAAATAATTGACACTGATTTAGCAACCTAATGAACTTATAATCTTTACAACCGCAGTGTGTGATACATATTGAGATTAATGATTCCACGATAAGGCGAAAGATGAAAAACAGTTGCACGTCTAAACTTGATATGTAAGTTTTGTAAGGGAAGTTGAATGAAAATAGAAACGGTAACTAAGCCGCTTTTCGCTCGACTTCCTGCTACTAAAAACAAACCGATTTCTCCCTGCATGCATACACAATAAATTAAAGTAATATTTATTCATTGCTCTTGTGTATGTAATTATTACATATACAAGAGCAATGAATAAATATTACTTTAATATCATTCTCATAAAATCTTTGCTACTTTTGCATTCTTAAATTGACATTTTTATGTCATTTAGAACTACATGGTTGAACTAAATACTCATGTACACATGTGTATTTAAAAGCATTCATTAATGTCTGGTACACTGTATGGTGTATATGTCTGGACGTGCCACATTCAAGGCCATCACTCAGTTAACCAGAGCACTTTTCCCCTCTCTCTCTCTCTCTCCTCCGCTGTACGATCAACCAAACCTGACGTCACAGTGGTACAAAAGGAGTAGGCTAAGTGAAGAAAGAGAACCTCTGTCTACTTGGAGAACATCTTAAAACAAAGGACAAATAGATTGAAAGGGCATGTTATATAGACTTGGAATAAAAAAAAATGCAAAATCATGTTCACACATATAAAACAACAGAAAACAGTGTATATGTAGGCCTGTGTGTGTGTGTGTGTGTGTGTGTGTGTGTGTGTCCGCACATGTGCATTTCCCCCGATCATGTGTTCATACATGGATCGAGTGCATAAAAAAACATTTAAAAAAAACTATCATTGAGAGCCAGACTCGGTGACGGGTGACAGCGGGCAGCTTCACACCCCGAGTCGCTCAGTGCCTCACCGCATGGGTTTACCCGTCCACCAGCGAAGCTCTCCAAATCAGAGCCATTTTAGGCTTCTCTGCACTCTGCGACCCCATTGGAATCACTAACAACATTCTTCCTCCTGCGCTCTACCATGACACTACAAACACCGAGCCAGACTCACTGGCTTCTTCGGTTGGACAGACTCAACGTGCATGCCGCCGCATGCCGTTAGCTGCAGGCCATGGGGATCCGACTGTGTACAAGGATGCATCGAAGCTTATTTGATTGTAATGCTTTCGGTTAAATCAAATTCTTTCCACTCGCTGTCTCGTGTGCACTTTTGAGCCCCTTCTGTCGTTAGCTGCCCGTTTTCTGAGATATAAAAGGAAGACATCATAGCCATCCTTACACTGTTTCCTGCTTTATTGTCCGTAGGTGTGAACATATGGACTCCTGATGATTTATACTGTGCCCCGTTGTCTGTGACTCTGTGTCCTCCGTCACCGGCGTTTCTTTTCTGTGCTTAACATGAAAATACAGAATTATCTTGTGAATTCAAAAAGGTGGAATAGTAGTAAGGAGTAGTAAGTAACTAATGTTGTGTGCACAAAAAAACATTGTTTCATTGTATTTATTTTCCTTTCTACATTTCGCTGCTTGTCTCTTCTTTTTTATTACCCGTGTTTTTGATTCCTATTGTTTTTTTTAAATATTGCTATATAAATAAAGTTTATTATTATTATAACTTAATGTTATGTTTAGAAATGGATTAAATCTAAATATGTATACAATACTGAATAAATTGATTGGCACGCTCTAGCTCATGGGCCATCTCAACTTCTTGTTCTCTTTTTAGTTTTGCCTGAGAGATCTTGTTACCGGAGCTTCTGTTAACTGAAGCAGGACGTTGCACAGCAGAGTTTTGGTGCTGCGTCAGAAAAACATACCGAGCGATTTCGTCACGCACAAAAGCATTGGCAAGAAAATATATCAGTCAGTATCAGTGTTTACATAAAACCCTACGATTCTTTAAAAGCAGCGTCTTGACAGTCTTATTGGTCATTCTCATCGATGTTTAGACCAACAGTCAGTGTCTCTGGTCAATGGCAACCTTATCTGTACATCTATGAGATGAAGATGGTGGTGGTTTTAAAGTGCTCTTAAAAGAGGGCCCTAGCTAATCCAGCTGGGGAATAGGGCTAGTGTCAGAAAAGGATGAGCACACACACCATGAACTATCGAAAAACAAAAAGCGAGCAAATGTCGTCTCCCATTTTCATCCATGGGGGTGCGAATGGGAATGCCCATCCACCACCCCATGTTTCATGCGTTCATGAGGCATCTGAAGGTATGATATCCCAGCTTTGAGTCAAAGTACATCTTTTCTTTTTAGTCTGAATTAATGCTATGACGTTGAAAACTTTCTGATTCAGCTCATGGCGACCGTCTCGGACAGAGTGATGGACGAATGGATCTGAGACTGGTGTGAAGTCCTCCCAGTGTGAAGCGCGTACCAACCTACAGCCGTCATGTACATGTACTGTATGTTGTGATCACAGTTGTCTGAATAGCTTGGTTGATATTTTGGGTCCTGGCTCTCTCCGCCCTCCCCCCTCTGGCCAATGAGGTTTCTGCCATCGGATTTAAGGCTGTCGATCTTATTGGTCATTCTCGTCCCTTCCATCGCTCTGACCCGTTTCCCGTGTGAACCTTCGTTTCAAACAACAGATGCTCCACCCCTGAACATCATGATTGGGTGAAGGAATACAAGCTACTTAACCCCCTTCTGTAAACCAAGTTTGCCAGGCTCTATGTAGCAAATTGCGTAGCGATTTGAATGCAAGTGCCAGTCTCAGAGAGACTGGCAAGCGAGGCTCTGATCACAGTGGACATTGACACCAAGCCACGCCCCACCTTTACACTACGATAACCAAGGGCTAAAAAAAAACTGTCTCCAATAAAGTCCACCTACACAGCTCAGCTTGTATACCTTAACCAGAGAGTTACGAGTAAGCACAGAAAGGCAGTGTGGAGAAAAGAGAATTCACCTTGGACAGAGGTTCACTGCAGACAGCCAACCGGTAGATGCTCCCTGTCCTTTTTGTGCCTCGCTGAGCTTTGGACTTCAGTCAGGCGAGTAACGTATGAGCTGTAGGAGTGATTCATAGCCGTCAGCATGAAATAGGGAGCCCTCTGACAAAGTGGTTTAGTGTGAGGAAAACAGGAGTGCCTCAGCGTTGGAGACGCTCCAGACCATCTCAGGCCTGGGAGACTTTCCACCACCGTGCTGAAATAAAGACAAAACAGAGTCACGTCAAACTTATTCAATACACAAGATATATATATTTGGAAGTGGAGAGGTAGTCGAAAAGAGCCAGACGTATATGAATGTGTGTTTTTTTGAAGACTTGTATTAGGCCTAGATCTGCTTGAGCGGTATATTTTACATCTCGTGTCTCAGATATATGTCTGAGCGCAGAGATTTCTCCAAGTAAGGGGAACGGCTGCACCCAAAAGAACTGATTGAGGATTCCGTCAGTTTGTATGTTGGCATTGGCCAACTGCACGGCTGTTGGTGTTCTCAGCATCTTGTCGACTTCTTAAAGACAAGCCATTCCACTTGGGTCTCTGGGAACCTCTTGCTTCATCTGAGTGCCCAAATGCCAAATAAAGATGACCCTTTACATATATATATATACATAGAACTCTGGGAAAAGGCAGTATACAGAAACTCCAGGGGAATCATGTATGTTTGAGGCGGCAGGAGCAACAGCGAAAAATAGTAAGGGGACTCTGAAGACAGTGCAAGGAATGTCCCCTTCCCTCCTACCCCCACACCCCCACACACAGCCACCCACCCTCCATGTCAGTTGACTCTGGCTTTTACAGGATCAACACAGGAGAGGGGCTAATGATTCCACTGGGACAGCGACCGCGTCCACTCTCATCTTTCATCGCCATGGCGAAGCGAGGATTCCTTAACCGGGGTTGGCAGAGAGGCGAGTCATAAATAAGACATTGAGAAATTGAGAGCGGTGGTCATCCAGGGTCATTGACAGAGTCCGTGGTTCCCCTTCAGCAGGTGCACACGGAACCACCACAGAGAAAGATATCGTACATGACCACATCTAAAGGCCAAAAACCACCTCAAGCCAGAGCTGCAAGATCTGCAAGAGCTGCATTCAACCAGAAACATTAAAAAAACATGCAGCCTACAAAACGGCCTGGAATGCCTTTGAGACACCGCGTTAACACATAACACCCCGTGCTACTAAACACAATTCGGAGCTCAATCGAGGGGGAACGAGGGGACGTTTATTCTCCTGCATGTTTCTTCTGGCTCGCTCTCTCTCTCTCTTTTTTTTTTTTTTCCTCCTGCCGTCCGACATGCTGCCCTTGAAGACACGGGCGGGTCTGGTCAGGGCGGCCAATCCAAACAGAGAAACCACATCTGCTCCCAGCTCACAGCACCGTGAGTACGCTCAGCCAAGCGTGGCGAGAGGGGGATGAGAGGTATTGGGTTCTCGTCCCGTGAGATCGGACTCTCATAGAAGGCCTCTGAACCCCCCCGCCCCGTCCATCTCTCCGCCTGTTCGTCCTCAAGTCTTTCTCTTGTATTGACAGGCGGATCCATGGATGTTCACTGTATTAATATTAGCAGTGTGACTCACTGGGTGAAGAGGCGCTGTCATTTAAAAGGTGACGTCTATGCTTGAAAGATAATGCCTCGAAACAAAAAACAACAACAAATGAAGTAGATGCTCCTTTGATCAGGGAAAAGTACACCTTTATCCGTCTTTAACATTTTTATTGTTTATATTTTCTTCGGGTGTCCTTTGAAATTGTCGTACAGCATCATGTTTAGGTGTATTAACCAATAAGGCAATTTTAATCCTTTATTTTGGCCCTTATAGTCATTATCATTTATTATTGCATATTTCGGAATATTATAAAAAATTTAAGACCGGGTTTCCCACACCATTCCACACCCACACCCTTCCACGTAGGGACAGTATAACATCTAAGTAGAATACCATATTGGTTAATTGTTACAGTGCACTGTTAAAAAGGTTGAAAAAATTATTTATACCGTTTTAAAAATGTAACAGTTTTTTTTACGTGTCAATGATATGCATGGATGATGGATTAGCCTACCCTAAATACCTCTTTTTCTCCATGGAAAACTTGAAGCTGGTCTGATTCTTCCCCCAAATGGTCTTCGAAGCGCCTACGACATGTAAAACATTGCTGACAGATTGTTAACATTACAATTGTTTAGTGACTTAACAGGTGATATACTGTAAGTAACCCAAATCATATATTAAAATGACATACAAAACTGATTAATGTGATAAAGGCTTTCCTCAAGTCTTTAATGATGTGAAAACATGATCAAATTGAAAAGCTGTAACATACTTGAATATCACCGTCATTAGTGTGTATGTGTCTCATCAAAGTAAACGAGGTCCGTGTTTGCACAGGACCACGTTGACATTGTGCACGCCATTTTTCTGTATAAAAAAATTCCAAACACGAGTAAGTAAACGTTTAGAACCCAACGGCTAAATTTACTCTGACAAGACATTGGGCCTCATTCACAAACAGTGCGTATACACACAAATCTGAGATTCATCAATATTTTCTTACCTGAATCTGTTCTTACTCTGCAAACAGACCGTGCGTACGCACAAATGATGTCTTAGAAAACACACACATTTGAACTAAATGCATAGCATATTAAAACCGCATTCATCCGTCCCGTGTGTCGCTTATTCAACTGTCACAATCTCAATCAAAAACCAACAAACACGCCACGGAGTGAGCGCAGTGCTGAAGACACAACGCTGAAATTACCATAACTGAACAGTCCCTGTTATGTTCCTGTTTTATTTTGTGTCCGCTACATTAAAATGTTTAAAACAGGTAATTTACTTATGCATTAGTTACATTTATTTAATAACCATCAAATTGACGCCTTTTCATCCTCATCAATTATCGTCACAATTTTCATTGTTTTTATTGACTTGGCCTATAATGATCGGGTACTCCCACCTATTTCTGTGCCATCGATTTGCGCATAATAATGTGCAACTGGTTAATTGATAGCCTATTAAAAGGCATACAGGGTCTATAAAGCATTGTGATTCACCTCCAAGTGTTAATATGGCATGTCTAGCCTTGCTGGAAAATATTGCAAACCTAATATTTTTTAACCATTGTCACACCAGAGGAAACACTACAGAAAAATGTGCCTTTTCTGGCTTCAACCTCTGACGCAATCGTTTAAATTTCTTCACTGGTGAAATTCTTTTTCTTTGACTTGTCTTTAGGCCATGCGTTTCTCTTCTTCCAACAGCTTTCTCCATTATACACTCGCTTATTTTGTGCGCAAAGTAAGAACATTTCTATGCACATATTAGTGAATGAGGCCCAATATTTGGAGAAATGCTTCATGTAGGAACTAAAATGCTTGATTTATGGCTCAAAAGACAAAATGGTTGCGTAGGACCACTCATCGTAAATTAGGCCATTACTAAATTGCTTCCACACATTAAATTTATTTATTTGTTGTTTGTGTGATCATAAATTTGTAGAGGTTAGTGTGTGTTGACTATTGTCTCCTATACCACTTTAGCCTGAACAGGTGCTGTTGAACAGCTGCACTCCCCAAATGATGACTAACTCAACTTACAGCATTTATTTTGAAAAGTCAAATAAAGGTCAGACCCGAGGTCACGGTGGCTGAATTCCACCATGTCTGTACAAGTAGACTGGGTTCATATACCTCGGGAGAATTTCACAAACTGCGGATGACTCCACGGCACCGTAACCATCAAAGGAAGCACAACAGCATCCATGGAGAAGCTGGGGGAGCCATACTGGGAGGCCGTGAAACCTGCTGGGATTTTGGACAAGTGGCTCTTCTCTCGTGGTTCCTTTCCTCTCCCGGATACAATGGGTGCTACACATCTGAAATGTTGGCCAACATAAACCAGAAGTGACCCGTGCCTCGGACGGTTTCACTCCCACCACATTTCTCAGTCGCGAACACCGCCGCTTCAAATCCCAACGACCACGCTAGAAAAACAAGGCTTTCATAACAACCTTCTGTCACTGTATCCCTCTGAAGTCCAAAGTGTTACAGCAAACATTTATACAGGCCTGTGCTGAATGCTCACGGTCAGTCCGTCAGTGGACAGATGCTGGACTGTGTTAACGTTGCAATGGTTGCACTCCGCTGTGAACTTGTGCAAAGTGTTATTTCTACTCAATTTAGAGTCAACGCTGACATTCCAAAGGGCCCCTTCGTATGTCTGCGCTTTGACATGAAAACAGACAAAATTCTGGGAAGAAGAAATGGCTCATAAATTATTTCCTTATCAGTGATTTCCTTATCACTAATAGATGATGTCATTTTTGGAGACTGATCGTTTTCCACTTTTGGTTGTCCATTGACAACCTCACATCTGGGAATGCTCTGCAGACTCAATCATGTTCTAAAACAGCAGCTGAACTAATTTGATTAAAATCTCCATCAAAGTGTCTCCAAACTGGTTGTGGAGGTACTGTATGGAACTTCTTGGGGGTCTGCAGTCGTCACTACCATCGGGGACACTTTCCTCCAGGCTTCTAATGGGTCTTTGTATTTATATAAGGGCAGAACAACCAACACCATTAGCCATCAAGGAAATCAGTCGTGGGGTATTGATTTCACCTCACTCTCTGACCATGGACGTTTAAACACATAACCACGATGACAGGGAAATGGAAAGCTGAGCAGTTGGCAATCTTAAAGCTGACTTAAACCTTTGGTCTGCTAATACAATTTGCAGTGGGGATATATGATTATACTCCTGTGATTGTGGTCTCAGCCCTTGAGATAAAACAACTAATGAAGCCAAGGACTATCAAGGGTGTAAAGACAAAACGACAGCTTGTTTCAGAATAATGTAAATCACCGACATCTCGGATACAGTAAAGACAGAAGGTGTTCATTAGTTGTTCCAGGAGGAGTAACTCAATCACACTTCATAAGGGCTATAAGGGTGCCTCATAATGGCGAGGGAATGTTTTGGAAGTACATTTCTCTTCTCTGATCAACCAAATAAGAAGTGAACACAATTCTCCATTGTGTAAAGCCAGGCAAGGCGTTACCAGCATAGAACCACCGTGTAAAAGCTGACAGCACACTGACAATAATCCGGGGTAAATGTGGGCTCCTGGGCAATGAGTCACTGACCGGGTGGAGGGTGTATTAGTGGACAAAGTGTGTATAAGCGTCTACCCTACCTATGAGGGTAGACTAGTGCACGCTTCCTTGACATCAGTCAGTAAGAAGATCATTAGCATGTCCAAACAGCGATCAGGTGCAACGAGGGATGCATTTATTGAGGATAGAGCCATTTGGCTGGCCTCACAGGCTAGAGCTTTAAAATTAGCCACCCTATGTCTTTTTCTCTCCTTTATCACATTCAAGTAAGAATACTGGGCTTCTCAAAGTGAACTTAGGCAAAGAAAAACATTTTTACTCACACGCACGCGCGCGCACACACACACACACACACACACACACACACACACACACACACACACACACAGACAAACCTCCAGTGTAGCCTGCGTGACTGTACAAATGAAGTAAACCATGCGATGGATCACAGAGGTCCACGACTATTAATTTGATTGAGTCGATAAACATTTTTAATTCTAAGATGAAGGCCCCTGTAGAGAGGTAAGCTTTCATTTTGGGGCCAGTTGGTTTCAATCTCAGTCTTGTGAATGTGTGTGTCTGTGTGTTTTTGTGTCTGTCTGTGTGTGTGTGTGTGTGTGTGTGCGTGCGTGCGTGCGTGCGTGCGTGCGTGCGTGCGTGCGTGCGTGCGTGTGCGTGTGTGTGGTGTGTGATTGTGTGCCTTTGTTTGTGTTTATCATT
>OMPB01000369.1:14860-25156 GCA_900312615.1 Stylephorus chordatus | reverse complement strand
TTAACGTTACATTAACAATGTATCCAAAGTGTTATCCTGGTTATACTTATCCTGAAATACACGTTACCATTATTTTTGTTTGAGACAGCTGGCTCGTTGATTGTTTGTTTTAAATACTTGAAGGCTACATGCCACTGTTCTTTTTTTTTTTTTTTTTTTTTTTTTTTTTTTACCGTGGTATCGAATTGGGTATCGAGAATCGTAGGATTTCACTGGTATTGGTATCGACTACTAAATGTCTGGTATCGTGACATCCCTAGCTTCACAACTGCCAGCAGCTCCCAATGTGTCACACAGTAGTTCCGTTCCACTTTTGAGAAGGCACGGCTGTAGTAGGCGACCACCTGCTCGTCCTCTGGAGACAGCTGTGACAGGATCGCCCCCATAATAATAATAATAATCTTTAAAGCACATTTAAAAAACAACCGTGGTTGGCCAAAGTGCTGTACAGTGTGACAATAAAGGAGTAAAATAATAATAAAATAAAGAATACAATTATAAAAACAATAAAATGCAATAAATTCATTAAAAACAATCGAAGTCATAAAACAATAAAATACAACATGACGGATGGTAAAATAACAAGACAATAACAGATCATACACAAATTTTCGGGGTGCTCAAGCTTGTGTCATGAAGGGAATTGAGAAAAGGTAAGTTTTCAACAAGGATTTAAAAATATCTAATGTTTGGGCAGTTCTAATACTGTATGTAACGGTAGGCTATTCCATAACTTAGGGCTAGCTAAGCTCGGTCCCCTCTGGTTTTGAGCCTTGATGTTGGCACCTCTAGGAGCAGCTGACTACCTGATCTAAGTGCTCTAGCTGGGCTATGGATGTAGAGGAGTTCAGCTAAGTACTGAGGTGCCAGGCCATTCAAAACCTTAAAAACAAGTAATAAAATTTTAAAATCAATCCGGAAGCGAACAGGAAGCCAGTGTAAGGAAGACGGCACTGGTGTGATGTGGTCACGCTTTGTCTTGGTTGTAAGGTGAGCAGCAGCATTCTGCACTAGCTGCAAACGCCGGAGTAATGACTGGTCTAACCCTGCATATAAGGAATTACAGTAATCGAGCCTAGAAGTTATGACGGCATGAATAACCCTCTCCAAGTCTTTAGGAGGGAGATGAGCCTTGATCTTGGCTATGAGCCTTAACTGAAAGAAGGCAGCTTTTACTACACAGCTAATTTGTTTATCCAGTTTGAAGGCACTGTCGAAGATAAAACCGATGCTTTTTACAATGGAACGATTGAGGTTAGGGGCCACAAAACGCCAACAGTCATTCATGAGAGTAGGATGTCCAAACATAATGACCTCAGACTTGTTGTCATTTAGGTGGAGGAAGTTATGGTCCATCCAACTTTTTATGTCCTTGAGAAGCTATTAAAGGCTGCAGAGACTCTTTGCATTTAGATTTTAAAGGTAGATATATCTGGACGTCATCGGCATAACAATGGGAAGGGACCTTATGCTTCCGGAAAATGGACCCCATGGGCAGCATATAGAAAGAAAATAGGAATAGTGGGGCCGTATCTGAGGAGTAATCCCTGAAATGGACAGAAACTTCTCATCAGCGCTCATCAATTGAATTATGCCCTAGATAATGCGCACACATATAGGAAATTACATTGCAATTGCCAATTATGATTATCAATTGAAATATGGCCTTTAGAAACTTAGATAGTGCAGAACGTTGCCCACTCTCAGCTAATATTCTCAGTTAGTACTTCTGCCCGTCACTACACCTACTGTAAACCTTTTGACAGAATGCGTTGAACATTGTCATCAATGTCCTAGAGACCTGAGGAAAAAAATGTGACTGTTGTTTATTGTTTATTATTAGTTTGGGAGACAAGTGGCATAATTGTATATTGTGTCTGAAGACAAGTGGAGTTTTGGCCCTTGCTTGATGCTGGCCCTGAAAATAAATCAAACCCGTTTTGGTTTTGGAAAATCCAGAGTCAACATGGGAAGCTGTCAGGAGAACAACATTACTTCATGTTGTCTAACAACACGTTTGTTGCTAGGATTTCTGTTGAGAGAAGAATTTGTGTGTAAAAGTGTAGTTCATATCATATGGGGGTGTTTTTGGGCGTAATGGCCTCTCTTCGTTCCCACAAACCAACAATTTGTTTACGCTGTGTAGCCTACTGTGAGGTTGTTCCCTGCAGATTGTTTCCTGCTGTTAAATCAGAAAGTAAAACATGGTGGTGCTGTATGCTGTCTGAATGTGGGTGTGCGCGCGTGTGTGCTGTGTATGTTCAATTTTAATAGAAAAGTGGAGCAGTTTTATTCCACTCCAATGCTTAGTTGTATTGTGCTGAGATGTTCATTGATGTTTCTATTTTATTTTATCATTTTGTTTGCTTTTTATTGATTTTTGTTTTATGTTGTTGTTTTTGCTTGTATATGAAGAAAATCCCAACGTTTATCATTGTTAATGACATTAATATAAAATAAGAATAGGATGGTGCTTGGAAGATATGGGAGCAAATAAACCACTTTTGAATACTACAAAAACGCTTCTGACATTTCTGTTATATTATCACATATTTAACATCAAATAAGGCTTATAGTTGTTAGTTGTTATTTTAATAATGAACCAATGGGCCATTTCAGTCAGTAACGTATTTCTATTGTGGTAGTGCCTGTTGCGTTATGGCGTCATTTCCACTTCTACGTATAAATCCGGAAGCGGGTGCCATGTTGTGGAGTGATATTTGAGGAAATCATAATCTGGGCGAAGTTCACTAAGTGGGATTTAAAAAAAAAAAACTGAATTCGGGGGTGACAATGGAGGTAAGAGGAAGAATAGATACCGTTAGAAACTTCGAAGGCTTCCAATCCCCTACTCTTCATTTGTGATCAACAGCAGATCTCCTACCACCTTTGATTGTCACAAACACAATGGTTTTTCACGCTCGCGCACCTGATACAGATCACCTGACCTGTCATTAGATCTACATACAAACTGATTTCTTTTCATCTATATAATATTGGTATTACGGCTCCCCTGTAATACTGGCAATCATACAGTCATGATTAGGCGCTGCCAATCAAATCACTGTCTCATGCAGCGCAATATACACTGGCCAGTCGTTAGGGCTCTAACAGGGTATTAACGGCATCGAATTATACACCTCAAGTGAATTTGGCCAATGAGATTTTTTTTTAACTAATTAAATGTATTTATGGTACCAGTCCATTGGAGCATAATCATTTGCACTGGTGAGATATATGGAACCTTCGGGGTGATTTATTGCGTAGAAGCTTAAATAACGTTCACAAAGGTTTTCATTGCAACTTTCTTGGTGGGAGCGATGACATTTTTTATTTGACCAATAAAAGATGCCAGGTGTTCGTCAACACTTAGCGGGGCTACCCCATACAGTCTATGGGGCTACCCTTTTAAAACAACACACCCCTCCTTTCTCCACCCAATCCAAATCCAAACCGTCTGCAATCCATGGCTCTGGTCTGGATCCATTGAGTAGCCTGATCAGGGCACCAACCATAGGCACCAACATAGAAGATCGGAGAAGGGTTGTCATCCTGAAATACGGTCGTCTTCCAGGCTTAGTAGTCGCTGTTTATTCTCCGTTTATTCGTATAATATAGAACAGTGCCGTGCTGGTTGTCAATTTTGGCTTTATTACGAGGACAGACTGGCGCCTGGCAGATTGTACTACCGCAGCCTTGCGTCAAGCACACCAACCAAGGCAGCTAGCTAAACTGTAGTAGGACCTAGGACAAGTCAGCAGTTCGGATAGCCACGTTAGCTCGGTAGCTAGCCAGGAGAAGGTTTATTTTTGGTGTTGAAGCTGCATGTCTCTCTGTTCGCCTGCACATGATAGCTGGATATCTAGGGTTGACAGTCGAGTCACATTGTTGTTGGCAGAGAGGTCTCGGGATCTTCTTGTTGTTGACACACAATTTTGACAGTTCAAATCAAGGGCAGGCAATTCTGACGTTCAACACTGCACCCCGCGGCACTGAATACATTTCATATGAAGCCCAACTAAGAATGGACCTAAATTTTTATTCGGATTTAACGGACGGGACCGGGCAGCATGTCGATCCTGAGTTCTTGGATCCGCAGTCTTTCAATGGCTTTGACTCTGTCAACAAGGTGACCCGCTGTACATGGGTACAAGATTCATAACTCGCACGGTTCTGCCTTGACAGTTGCTTGTCATTCTCTCTACTTTAGGGTGTTTTAGCATTCATGCTCGTCTTAACTGCAAGTCTAGTGTTGAGCTTGTGTCGGAAGCTGCTTAACTAGAATTTCTTTTTAATAAAACAGATGCTGGCTTTTTGCATACTCTTATTGTATGCTGTCCTAAATCAGATTATTGTTTATTAATATTTTATTATTGTTATTATCACGTGATGTTTCTAGTGTTGGAAGTGTCGCTGTATAACAAGAACACCAGCTGTTTAGATATGTAACGTTTTTAACTGTGGGGTTAGTTGCAAATCTGAAAGGAAAACCTCAACCACAATCAAAATGGCCCAGAGATATCGGTCTCGCCTGGCGAGTTGTTTTCCAACCTCAATCAAATGCTAATTGCTAATTGTGGATCTCGATGTTGCAGTTCCCCGGAGGCAGTGATGGATACCTGACGATACCTGGCTCTGGGCACCCCTTTCTCTCCTCATCAGAGGTAGGTGTTTACCTCTGCTGTGTTTTTCCCATTTGTTGTTAAAATGAAACAACGTGCTCATAGTGTGACCAAAGCGTAGTGTGTAGGCTTCTGTAGTGTGAACATAGGAGGGATGTGATTTGATTATCCTTTAGGTATGACAGGCAGTGCCTGTTCGAAACATGGCTGTTCCATTATTTGTATAAACTGCCTACATATTGGGGCTGCACACTGCGGACGTAACATTTGCAGAGCCCTGAAGCGCTGACCCGCTGCTGCACAGAGCTGAGCTTGTTTTTTAAAGGTTTATTAATAATAATATATCACACGTGTTGCGTGCCCCTCCCAAGAATCATCACCTTAATGCGGTGGGGGGGTTTGTGTGTCCGTCACCTTGGGAGCTGTGCTGTCCAGGGCAAAAGCTCCTGGTAAGGTCTCCCAAGGCAAATTGGTTCCAGGAGAGGGACCAGAGCAAAAGCAATTAAAAAAATGAATGAAAAAGCAAAATAGGAGCTGCAGAACCTCGTCTGGAAAAGGGAAACCGGGGCCCCCTCCTGGAGCCAGACCCGGGAGTGGAGCTCGCCGGCGAGCGTCTGGTGGCTGGGCCTTGCAGCATGGGGCTCAGCCGGGCACAGGCCGAAAAAAAACAACATGGAGCCGCCGCCCTGTGGACCCATCACCCACAGGGATAGGTATTGGGGTCGGTGCATTGTGAGCTGGGCGGCAGGCAAAGGCAAGGACCTGGGCGTGCTGACTTCTGCCATCGCAGACTGGCTCTAGGGAGGTGGAATGTCACCTCTGGCGGGGAAGGAACCAGAGCTGGTGTGGGACGCAAATAAAAAGGCCAGAATTTCGTGATCCGGGGTACAAATCTGTTTGAATGTGCATCTGCGTGGCCCATTTGTTGTCCATTATGTTAAGTTTACCTTATGGTATTGAGCCTATATGATTGTACTTACAGTACTTCGGTTCTATTATATCAGGGTAATGTGCATGCGTGCACCCTTCTTCTTGATCAAGGCAGTGGAGGCAATGTTGTGTACTTGACCGTCAGTAAAGTATTAAATTCAAAGTTTGTTTTCTGGTCTTTAATACGAGTTAACATTGGTAGAGGAGGATGACTACAGTCAACTACAAGGTCCAGCCAGGATTCGCAAAAAGCAAGCGCTCGCTGTTGCATTGTCACTCACGGGCCAAGCAAGGGAAACGGCGCTGGAAATTCCAGCGGGGGATTTGGACAACGATGACGATATGGAGTGGACACGCTAGTCGCAGCTGGTGACATAAGTCTCTATTCTAAAGCAGATAATGAGCAGCTGTGAGACTTGTCAGAAATACAGCAGACCTTAGCCCAAGCCTGTTGTTGGTTTGCCCCTGGCATCAAAGTACAATGAAACGGTTGCAGTAGACTTATACAAACTAAGGTGAAGGGTCTAGCTTACACATAATTGACCATTTCACATGTTACAGTGCTGGAAGCATTCTTAACACAAAGAAATCATCAGAAGTTGTGCAACACTTCATTCACAACTGGATACGTGTCCATGGCCCGCCACAAAGAATGTATAGTGACAATGGTGGTGAATTCAATAATGATGAAGTGAGAGACATGGCTGAAAATGTCAATATTGAGATAAAGACAACTTGGAGCTACAGTCTCCTTGAGAGGCACAACCAAACACTCACTGAAATCATTTTACATTTACATTTTTATGGCATTTAACAGACACTTTTATCCAAAGCGACATACAATTAGTACATTTGTACAGTACGTCGTTTTTGTCAGAGCGGGGATTCGAACCTGTTCTACAGTCAGATGCCTGGACTAACCTCCGCCGAAATCCTGCTTAAGGTTAAGCAGACAGAGACAGTGGAACTAAACATAATAATAATACATTATATTTATATAGCGCTTTTCAAGGTACTCAAAGGCGCTTTACATGGAAAATAAAAAATAATCAAGATAAAATGAAAGTAATAATGGATAAAAACATGTGAGATAAAGTTTAAAGCAATTTTGAAGAGGTGGGTTTTGAGGGATGATTTGAAAATGGGGAGTGAGGTGGAGTCACGGATGTGTTTGGGGAGGGAGTTCCAGAGGGTGGGGGCGGCGATGGAGAAGGCCCTGTCACCCCAGGTTCGGTGCTTTGTACTGGATGAGGGGTCAGAAGGTTTGCGTCAGCAGATCGGAGGGTACGGGAGGGAGTGTAGGGGTGAACATGCATATACAAGAATATGACTAGATGCAACTATGAACATATACAGTACTGTATATTATTGGTATATTATGGTGAGTTGTTCTTGGCGCCAGGGGACAACCATTGAGGTAACCAGCACCTTAAATCCAGTCCATCAAAACACTTTTCAGATGGCTGGAAGCAATCAAAACACGTTAGGGCAGACAAACACTGTCAAATTGCGTAGCGATTGTGTCTCATAGAGACTGGCAAGCGAGGCTAATAACACTGGAACAGTTTCTGTCAAAACATGAAGGGGTGTTTAAGGAGGAATGGCATACTGGGCCTCATGAAAGAACATTAATCCTATTGTTATCGTACATTTATCTTAATTTGTTTCATACGGTGAGTTAATACAATTTATTTGACCTTTATTTAACCAGGAAAAATCAATTGAGAACCATTTCTTATTTACAATGATGAGCTGGCCAAGAGACCTCAGCAAGATTATGTAACATGAATACAGTCAACACAAAACACATACAGCACATATAGGTAAAATAAAATAAAACACTGCAAAGAGGTGAGTTATTGGGTATTCTATGTGGAATTATACTGGAGAGAGAAAGAGGGGTGGGGGGGGGGTTATCAGCAGGAACATGTTGAATGTTGAGCTGTGAGTTTGAATGTGTTTTGTAATGTGTTCCAATCTGCGTCAAAACGGAAGGAATTACAGCCAAAGACAGCGCAGACTTTTGGGGTGTTGAGCAAAATGAAATCACTGGATCATAAGTGATAATTACTGTTGGAAATGTGCAGGAGATTTGAAAGGTAGTGAGGCGTCTTTCCAAGGATTGTTCGATAAACAAGTTGCAGCCAATGTTGTAGCCGCCTGGTGTGAAGGGAGGGCCAATCTACCAGTTTATAGAGGTCAGAGTGGTGAAAGGTGCACATGTGGCAAAAAGTGGTGGAGTGTGTGGAGCCTACTAAGGCTGCCCTTGGACGCCATTTTATAGATTATGTCACTATAGTTGAACATGAGAAGGATCCAATGTTTGCTAAACTGTACTGGTGTACTTCCCTTCTTCCCCATTTAAAGAGATACTGACATGAAAATCATACTTTTCCGGTTGATAATCTGTTTTACAAGTTGGAATATCATCAGGAAGAGAAATGTGAGTGCTAAAATCTAATTTATTTCCAGACGAGAGATATTGGCTCCCCAGTTCAGATCTCCGTTTGGGAGATTTCACAAAGGAATACCATTGTGGTTACGAGCGCAAGCTAAATCCAGACATCACCACTACGGTTTGGAGTCGAGACTTGAAAGGTAACACTATAGTTTCTTCTGCCAAAAGTGAAAGTCAGAAATCAGCAGCTCTTGTATTTTCTACTTTCATGTAACATTACATTACTGTTTATGGTAAGTCGCTTTGGACAAAAGTGTCTGCCAAATGCCCTAAATGTAAATGTACTGTACCGGCTGGTCTCGGCCAGCGGCTCCCATAGACGGCTCTTCAGATCTCCGAAAATGTCGGTGCAGAGTTCCAAAATCGCGTTATTTGGATAAAGTCACCACACATGGTTACTTTCTTTAAATAAGTGATAGAAAATAAACAACCAACAACATGTTCTACTATCACTTACCATACATGAAGGCAGATAAGGCAACTATCACCGTCCAACGCAGATGACAGTTGTGCTGTGTTTATGCAATTAAGGGTCAGAGGCAACAGTTGCAAGTCAGCTGAAAAAAAAGAAACCATGATGTCAGTGGGGTTGCCACGGGCAACAGGCAGAAACAGTAGCCTCATCTGGAATGGGAATAAATAACCTCAGCGAAATGTTGCCAAGAGAAACCCTGTATACTTCGACATGATTCTGCAGCATCTTGTCACTGACTCTCAAGGGTAAAAGGTGTGTTTTGCGTCGTTCTAAGCTCTACAAGAAGCCCCCTTTCTCATTTCCTACCCTGACAGCAGAGATGCATTTTACCATCCAGGTAATGAATACTGAACAGCCTGAAGGTTATTTTGGATTATTTTGGGTTCAAAGGTTGGAGACAATAATCTCCAGTGGCGGGAAAAAGGCTGCAGGAAATGAGGTGTCTGGATGCAATATTTCATGTTTAACTTTGTAACCAATTCAGACTAGCTCTTTAATTGAGGTGAGAGTGGATTTATATACCTTTGAAATGTCCTAAAATTATCTATTTATTTTATTTACCCTAGTTTTTAACCCCATTAGCTACTGTTATTTTGTTTCTTTTTTATCCCTGGCCTTTTTATCCTTAGTTTTGTATTTTAAGTTATGTGCATTATTTGATGTATTTGATTCCCTCCCTCTCCACCTTCAGCTGATGTGTGGTGAGCGTTCTGGCGCCAATTGGCTGCCGTGCATCACCCAGGTGGGTGCTACACATTGGTGGTGGTCGAGGTGAGTTTCCCCCCTTCAAAGCGTCTTTGAATGAAAAGCGCTATATAAAACTGATATAAATAAAATAAATATTAATTATTAATACAAATTAATTATTATTATTATTAGATGATCAGCAGGTGCAAGAGGCTCTGCTGATTTTGGGCCTGTGCTTAATTATGTAATGAATAGCATGGAAGCCAGACCTATAAAAACTAATTGCTGACCTGACCAAACCAGTGAGTTGGACAGATGGACAAAAAGGGGCCTAATTTTACATCTGCTGAGACCCAAAGACCAAGCAAGCTACCAAAGACCACAGCCAGGCTAAAAATCCACAGACGGGTAACAAACCATATAAAAGGGGAGAATACACAGACGTGGTACTTGATATCATCAGCAGTCACAATCTTTACATGGAATACCAAACGTTGTACTGGATGGTGAGTCGCAGGTATGTGTGATTTTATCCTTACATTTACATTTAGGGCATTTAGCTTTTGTCGCTTTTTTTTTTTTTGACGCTTTTGTCCAAAGCGACTTACAAGGAGTACATTTGTCAGAAATGAGCAACACAAAATTTCAGGAGCAGTGGGATTTCCAAAAGAGCAGGTTTCAACAATACTATCAGATAAAACTGGTGAACACATGTTGATACATCTATATAAGAATAAGCACACTACATTACATGCCACACAGTGGTAATAGCTATATGAGTAACCAGTCATACAAGTGCTAAGACCTAAAATACAAGATATATACAACAATATAATGATATAATGAGAGGGAGGGGGTGTTTTAGGGTGAGATCCTTGTCCCTATAGAACTACAATTATCTTGTATAATTGCTATTTTCATAGTACTACAATGGCTATATTTCTTATATAGCATCCTTGTTCTTATAGTACTACAATGTTCCAGGAGCTTGCATGCTTTTGATCATCTTATTAAGGGGTATAAAGTATATAGATAAACTTTCATTTCAGGTAGTCAATGCACCTGATGTGACAAACACCATTCAAGACAAGGTCCTCCTGACCCATGTGGATCCAGAAGCTGGA
>OMPB01000349.1:2920-13409 GCA_900312615.1 Stylephorus chordatus | reverse complement strand
TGGAAAAATATATACATTTGAACAAAAGGTATTCATAGTGCATCGTATATATATTGTAACAGAATGAAATTCTTCTCACAGTATGATTTTTGTCTAAAACTTTATACCAGTGTGCTACAAATTAGCAAAACATTTGCCCAAATCCAGCGTAAATGATAAAAATGAATAAATAAACACGCAACGCATTGGTCTAGCCGTACATGAGTCATGTGGAATAAACTCGACTCCTTGGTCAAGTATATATTGGTTGTTTTAGTCAAATGCATTTCAATTTACTTGTATTGGGTTTCCCAGAACTTGGCTTATGGCCACGCCAAGTAATTGCTCAGGGTACACTTTCAATTCATTTAGGTCTGAACATTACTTCACAACAACATCAGTTGAGCCAATGAAATCTGTTTTGTTTTGTCAATGAGCAATTAAGTGGAAATGTTCTTCCAACTTGGCTTATAAGCATTTATAATGGAAGCAAAGCTCCACCAGCATGGATCACAGCAAATGCATTCCAACGGCATGTGCATCAAGAGTCAGACAGAGAGAAATGATTTAACCCATAATAGCTGGGAAGAGGGCTGGGCCAGCAATGCAACCAGCCAATCACCAACCAGAGGAATAATTTATATAAGCAATAGGCTGTTGTAATTTCAGCCACTAATCAAATACCAAACAATATAACTCCCATTTCCTACATCAACGATGGTGCTAATAATTGAGAAAAGAAATGTGTGTGGAAGTGCCAGGCTCTGTACAGATTAGCCAGGAGCGCCTTACTGGGGATGAATTGGGAGACGACCATTTTAAGGCAGGCACAGAGGAAGACGGTCTGGGCTGACACCAGGTTACCCAGGAAAGCAAGGTACTCCTCTACGACTGCAGGACTGCGGTCAAGCCAAGGCATCTTCTGCAGATGCAATCACAAAGAGAAAAGAAAAATAATGTGTACATGCGCAAAATAAATGTATATTTTTCAATTAATTTGACTTCAATGAAGTTGAAAAATGAAAGTAGGACGCATCCAAATTGTATAATCATATTATGCAATTTCAAGAAATACTTTAAGACTTAACTAGAGCTGTGCAAGCCATGTGTTTGTGTTACTTATAGTCTGCATACTATCTCATGGATTCAGCATGAGGAAATTAAAAGGGGCAAAAGGCTTTTAATATGACATCAGGTTTGTCATTTACTTCCCCTATGAACCTATGGGCCCAACACCCCATCCCAACCCCAGAAATATTTAACAAGTGAGTGAGTGATGATTCTAAAAGATGAGTTGAAATCTCATATTATTTCTAATTGTAGTATTATAACAACCAGGTAGAATTGCTGAAGGCTATAAGAGATAAATCTCTTATGGCTCTCTGTCCAAAGATTTCTGGCATTTGATCTTATTCAACATTTAATTTCACATATTTCAACAAATTATCATTTAATTCTTTTGGGGCCACTTTTATTTTTTTACTGCATTTGGCTTCAGTATTTCATTGATTGTTTCTGTAATTGCCACCCCTGATTTAATGCTCACCAGAATAGTGTAGATGAGGTGTTCGTGTTCTTTGCTGAGCTGTGTCACACAGCTACGAAACTCTTGTAGCCAGTTGATTATTTGTGCATCCTGTAAGACATAGAAAATGTGTCATTAAGCATTGAAGAGAAGTGGGGAAATAACACTTCAATTAAATATTAATCATCAAATATTAGTGTGACATTCCGTTTTATGTACCTTAATGCTTGGATCAGACAACTGACGTGTCAGCAGTTCGTAGTCATTTGAATCCCCCTTCAATTAAAATGTAAACAAGATATATGACAATATATTTGTGCCAATATCCGTTAGGCTGCGATGTCTAACATTCAATGCACTCCATAATGAGAGCATGCCATATGTATAATAAGTCATAATTTACCTGTTTGTATTTTGCTAACGTGGCCACAACGCTGCCTCCAAACCTTACAGTCTTCATAGGAGGAGTGTTCATGAAATCTCGACCATCAATCTCCATGTTGAAACTCCAAAATATAAATCTTGTATTCTATAAATATGTTTACTTTTATTCAGTAGCAGAATAATCAATGTGCTTAAACTGCAGTGTTTTTAAAATGCCAACTAGCCGGTTAGGTTTACCAAGCTAATCCATCTACGGTGGTTATGTAGCGATAGCTACATTATCTTCCTTCAAATGAAAATGCGATTTGGTAAAACTATGTTTTACATTCACAATCGGAGCTTACAAACTATATACGAGGAAAACGACGACGATATTAATTCTTATACTACTTCACATCAGTCCCTGACTCTCCCCGATGGAAGCAAAAAACGATGCCACATGATTTCCGAAGGCCACATTGTTTTCCAAGTTGTAAGGTTCCTGTCACGTGACTTCAGTCCTTACCAAGTCAAAAGCAATCGAACAAAGGGTAAATGATAGTTTTGCGTCTGACACCTGTACTGCGTTGGTTGAGTTTCTCGTCTTTTCAACATGCCGCACAACATTTATTTGTAAAAAAAATAAATAAAAAAACATGTTATTGTGTGTGTATAAGTGCCAAAACATAATTGTCGCCCATCACACACACTGAAGGTTACCATGCATTGCAAGGCGCCATCCTGCTCATCAGAATAAAATTGTGGTTTCAGCGTTTTGCCCAAGGACACTATGACATGCGGACAGGAGGAGCCGGGGATCGAGCCACCGACCGCTCTACCTCCTGAGCCACAGCCAGGAGGTAGAATGATGGCTACACAATCTGCCCTGTGGTCCACTAAAAATACAAATACGAGCCATCGTTATTATTAGTAATAGTATTATTTATGTTTTTGTTATAATTATCATTATTGATATTATCATTCAGTAGGCATACATTGATTCATTGAAATCTTTATTTAATAAGGATGACACTTACAGCAGGTATATTAAATTTGAGCCACAAGAATAGACAGCCCATCAGCAAAGTTATTGTATAGTGAAGGAGTGTGTATTTCAACATTGCATGGTCAATGTAACCAACAAGCATTATGCTAAACAGTAGTTGTAGTGTATAGCTCCACCATCATAAGCTAAAGTAACAACAGGGGTCAATGCTCTTTTAGGACATTGTGTATGTAATATCAAAAACCTCTCCATTGTCCAGACCTCTTTTACAAGATTACCAAACACTTAAATTAAACCATCTTAAATGAAACCGGTGTGAACATGTATTTTACTGATTAGCTAGAATCAGATGCCATCGAGGTACCAAGAACAGTTAAACAGATCAAATCAGAATGTATTGATAATGCCTATAATTACCACACTGACACGAAGTAATTAATGACTTTC
Organism: Stylephorus chordatus; assembly: GCA_900312615.1. Taxonomy (NCBI): domain Eukaryota; kingdom Metazoa; phylum Chordata; class Actinopteri; order Stylephoriformes; family Stylephoridae; genus Stylephorus; species Stylephorus chordatus. Next base: position 10,089 of record OMPB01000349.1, on the reverse strand, counting down.
AATTACAATACATATTAATAATGTGCCTTAATAAGCTGGAATACATTTTCTTTTATAAGTTTACCCTAAACTAAAACTTCCCAAGTCACATTTTAGGATTTGTCTGGAACTAATAAGTGTTTTCGTCTGTTTGTTCAGTAGATTGTTCAATTACTAAAAAGATGCAGTAAAGCAAAGGAAATGTCCTCAACATAAAAAGAAAAGAATTCATATTTTCAGAAAACGTTTAAACGTTATATAAAACCACGTAATGAAATACGATTTTCAAACATATCCATGTGCTTTCTTATATCTTTCAGAGCATGCAGTGTTCTGGGGGAATGTATTCTTACAGGGCCCTTTGCTTAGAGAGCTCATAAGGAAGTAACTCATCTAGGCTATTCTGCCAACATTATTGAATGCAATTGAATAAAGTTTCTAGTCAAAGGAAATTACAATTTTGTCAAATTATGCAATTGATGACAGTGAACCTTCAATTACAGATTTTTTATATTATTTTTTTATTTTTAATCAAACAGTAGTCCCATTTATTTTATGGGGGAAAGTTTAAATGTATATGTAAGGCATGGTAGGTTTGTCAGCCTTCTGCATCGAGTCAAGACAGAAATAAATCTAAATAATACATTAAGAAGAGAATTGTGTTGGTTCCACATCTATTAGAAGGAGATTTGTGCATGAGCGGGCCTCACCTTTTGTTTGAACAAACAAGGCTTGGCTCTTTTTTTTTTTTTTTTTAACAATTCATGCAGTTAATGGTTAGTCAATGATAAGAATGCTTCCTGATACAGTTGCTTTTAATTTCACTTCCTAAACTAAGTCAAACTGGGCTAGAATTACAAATAGTAACTAAAACAAGAAATATAAATACTTTGACGGTGTGTTATTTGTGGGGAAATGTAGGCTACAGGTTGCAAGAGCCTACAATGTGAACTATTCACCAAAACAATACATTAGTAAATAAAACATAGACCTAAACGTTGATTATATTCAAATTGTTTTAAAATAATGGCTAGTGTTTTTGGTATACGGTATATTGCGTAATAATCATTTGCTATTTTGCCCCTCTGCGTATACAAGATTTTATAGGCATTCGGATGAATTGGGGAAGTTTTACCCTTTGCCACAATATATTTCACAGGACATTATAGACATTTGCAAAGAATTGGTTTAAAAAATGGTCAAAAATAATAATAATTTACAAAAAAAAAAAATATGGAATATAGGTCTACATTTGAATGAAATACCACTTTCATTCATAATTGATGTCATTAAGGTGAGCTTAGGCCTTAGGAAACGTGAGCTTAGGCCTTAGGAAACGCCTCTGTTGTCCGAGTGTCCAGTTCAACACATTCAGAGACGGTGTGCACATCCTCGCGCGGGAACGTCGTATTACCGGGTAGGTTCCCCGTTTGCTGGCTATGCCTGGAATATGTTCTGGGGTCGGTAGCTGTCCTCGTACCATTCCTGATCCTGAGTGAGTGCAGTATTCCTTGGGACAGCCGCCTGGAAAAGCGCCTGACCGCTCCCGTTATGCCCTCATTGTTTTTTTTAGGTAACCCAATATCATCCTCAAGGTCCTCAGGTGGCACCTCGATGTTGCCCGAGTACCAAAACACCCACCAGATGAGACTGAAGAAAATGATGATGGCGCCAGCATATATTAGAAGGTCGTAGAAAAACACATTAGCAAACACTCCAGTAAGAAGAACGAGCATTCCTAAAATGTCGAAGGCTATAGCCAGCCAGAAAGCACACGCACAATACCTCAGACTGCGGTAACTCGGATCCATCTCAAAAGGCTCCTAAAGTAGGCCTACTAATGCAGTCCGTTCGCTGCGCGGTTTGTAAGATAGTTCAATATGCTTTATTTCTTCCGTTCACATATTTGATGTCCAAATTATTATATGTGACGTATTATACGAGTACTCTTGTAGTCTACCTGTAGGGCAAAGTGTCCGTACGGGGGCGTGGCGTGGCAGCCAGGTAAGGGGTGGGAGGGGGGATGTATAGACTTTTTTTTTTTTGTTTGTTTAATTTAACCTTTATTTATTCAGACAAATAATAATAAATAAAAAAAGACAGTTTCTGCACTGAGAACATGTTTCAATAAGCAAAACTCCTATCTGCCTAAGCTGTAGGCAGTATGTACTTTTTGCCAGTCAAATCATGAAGAATCAAAATCACATCCTTCCTGCGTCCTTCCTGCCTTACTTGGAAACATGTCACAGATGCCAGTTTCAACTAGACTTCAAGAGAACGTTACAGATGTGAGGAGCTCCACGGGCACACCTGATATGTTGATGTGACTTTGGAAACAGGGCTGGATCCGATGGACCTTGTCGTTCCTCAGAACCTGGTCCAGCCGTGAGCGCTCGAAGAACGTGAGCATCACCTCCGACCTGGAATACTGTGGAGAAACGGTTTTACACAAACAGTTTTACAGAAATGGTTTTACAGAAAACGGTTTTACAGAAACACTTTCTGTGTGTCTTTTATACTTCCAGGTGTAACTCTTTGCTTGGATTTGGACCTGAGAATCGGACATTTCCACCGTTAACATGAGCGGTTTCTACCACTCGGTTTAATTGAGCGTGTAGAGCGAGGGGAGACGGGCTACGGAGGGGGAGGTGCTTCTACATTGTGGTCTTTTAAATGAGTTAACTTATGGCTAACTGCCCTCTACTGCTGCTGCTACTACATATCAAAAGTGCTTATTCATCATCATCATCATCATGACAGGTTTTATCCTTGAGAGCATCAACCTCAAGTGATCACTTTCATATGGTCTAACAAAAAAATGTTATTATTTTATTAAATGTTAATGCTAATAATAATACATTTCCAGGTTGGCTTATTTTTCATACTACAGGGGAAATATTGTACTTTTACTCCACTACATTTATCTGACAGTTTTAGTTACTAGTTACTTTTCAGATTAAGATTTGACACAATGGAATATAAAAATTTAACTACAACACAAAAATTTAAATACAACACATTGTTAAAGGTTAAACCAGTGGTTTCCAACCTTTCCGGCTTTTGACGTCTTACAAAAATGACTTTTAAGTACATTTTCCTCCTAATACTCATGAACTTTTACTTAAGTAGGATTTGCCATGCAGGACTGGGTTACTTGTAATGTGAGTACTTTTCCATTGTCGTGGTGGAACTTTTACTTAAGTACTTCTTCCATCACTTACGTATTCAGTTGTATTTAACGACTCACCTTCCAGGGCATGTTGATGGCATTCTTCAACAGCCGCTCGACCTCGTTCAACTTCAGCTCGATGTCGTTTGCCTCCTTTATCTTTACCAACCCTGGAAAAAAAAGAACAATTTACACTTTTAAAGCAAGACAACTCCAAACTCTACATCTGAAAATGATCTATTCTGCTTAGATTACCTGTGGATCTACCCTAAATGGTGAATCTTTGACCATCTAACTACCAGGCTGTATATTTTTCTACATATTTAAAAAAAAAATGTATATATATATATATGTTGTTAATTATAACATTCTGTTGAAAAGGTCCAAATGCAGATAAAACATCTGGTGAAATGTGGTGTTAAATAAAATCTTTGGCATGAAAAACAAAAGAATGGCCCATTATTTCCCTTGGGTAGAATCCAGACAAGCATAGACAACTGGAATAAGCTATAATGTGCAGTATATTTCAACTTAAATTCCACACATAGTTGCAAAGCGTTTAGTGATGGCATGAATAACAAATAACAAAGTACAACAATAACAGCTTGAACGTCTCACCCCACAGTACAAACTTAGCTATAGTTAAGCACATTCTCACTCTCTATTAAAACACACTGGGATTCAGTTTGGAAGCTACTGCCAGATCATGTAGCACAACAACATATCTTCTTCCATGAGCTGAGAATGGAATAAAGTAAAGATGGCGGTGGTGGTGACCACACGAGAAGGCTTGTCTACAGGTTGATGCATATCCAGCTGCAGCCTTGCAGACACTAGAAAACACGCCCCTCCAAAACATGCCCCCCCCCCGCTCGCTCGGCCAGTGTTGACACAGATTAAGGTTAGGGATAGGGTTAGAGTGAGGTTAAGGTTAAGGATAGTTGCTTTACTTCCTTCGCTGCTAACAAATTATGATAATGGCCTTGTTTTGGAGGGGGCGTGTTTTGGAGGGGGTGTGTTTTGGAGGGGCGTGTTTTGTAGTGTCTGCAAGGCTGCAGCTGGACCCTTCTCTGTTGCTGAAGTGTTCCCACCATGAAATCAACTGTGAACAATATGAACAATCTCCTCAATTAACAACGTCCAATAATGATGACATCATAACCCCTTACATATTATGTCATCAAATTCTGAAGTGTTCTGAAGATCTTGTTTAATGGATGTTATTGAGGAGGAAATGTTTTTGTATTCTCTCTTTCCTTGGGCATTTGTTTGTTGTTCTTTTTCTCAGTAATCAACATATAATGGTAAAATCAATTTAAAGTTCAAGTAAGGAGACTCAATCTGGCAAGTTTCCACCAACAGCTGTTATGTTTAAACAAAGCAGCAGTACCAAGATCGTACCTCTTAATTTGTTCCAACAACTTGTCCAAACAACATAGTATTTATATTTTGTAAGTCATTCAAACAAGATTAGTCATCTGATGAGATAATTCTGATGGGGTAAACTGATTTCGGACCAGTCAGTAAAGTGTTTTTTTTTTAGGAAATAGAGGCTCCTAAAATAGTCACATTGCCTGGGGTTTCTGTAGAATTTCTGTTAACAATGTTAAGTATAATATTTTTCATAATGTATCTGAAATTCTATGTCAACTTTGTTGATCTTTCTCTGATCTTGCAGAGCCACTCTGTACAACATCAGCAAGATCAGACAGTTCCTGTCAAAGCACTCAGCACAGCCCCATTGTCCAGGCACTTGTCATCTCACTCAATCACAATCTCATCTCACAAAAAAAGCTATATAAATGTCATCGTTTTTGTTTAAAGAGGCTGTTGTTTTTGTGTTTTCCCGACATATCCTGTATGGACTTCCTTCCCACTTCCTGTTGTTGTGGAGGAAGCCATTATGCCAACAGGGTTCCTCAATGGGAGCTTCTTCCTGCAGCCATTATCTGGTCAAACTGTTCTGTTCCACAGGAATGAATCTCTCTTCGCTAGAAACATTGGCACAAATACGTTTTCTCTGCCAGTGTTTGACAAGCCTCACATCCTGTTGTATTGTGAACATAAACATGTGCATTCACATATATGTTTTTACATACTTTAAAAGATTAAGTGAATACAAATGTGTTCTTTTTAAATATTGTTTTATAACAAAAACAGTGTTGTTAGCATAAAAGTCTGGCTCACTGGATGTAGGCTGTGGGTATAAGCCTGCCATTGGGTGACTATTTCAGTTGCTAATTCTCCTTCCCTTTCCGCTATCTGCAACATTATTTTGTAAGGGCACCGTTGTTGCATCCTGAGCTTAGCGCCACCTGTGATTGGTTTAAAGAAATGCAAACAAGCCAAAGCATTTTTTCCCCTATACAAGATTGATAATGGTTCAGCCAGACCTTTCTCCAGTGTCTGGCACAGCGCTAAAGTGAGGTGTGACCTGAGACTAGCATAACTGAGACTAGCATAAAACAAAAACACTAAAACTCCATACTGTAATTGAGGGTCAGCAAATAAATTCTCAAAGATTGATACTCAATGTTGTTTGAGATAGAACAGGGGTGTGTGAGTATAGAGGACACAACAGCCATTCCTTTGTCTTCTAGTCTATGATCCATTATCAGAGTGATCACCTGCTCTTTCATCCGAGACATTCTGCACCAAATCAGCTGATCACCATCAGTCAGTAACATGGCACTATACCTTCCCCTTACCACTCAAACTACACCACAATACCACAGACCACAAGATACAGGTAGAGGGGCGGAGCCTATTTTTTCCAACTTCATTTACTGTAATAAGAAAAATCCTAGAGCTTTGTTTAGCACAATTGATAGATGAACTCTGTACCGGTCTTTTCAAATGAAGACTGAAATGTTTCCATCATTCTTAGTAGATAAGGTCACGGTCATAAGGTGTAAGCTATTGGCTTCCTGTAGCCCTGGGGTTGACTGTCCGGCCAATGTTTCTCTATTGAGCCAGCTTAGCCCGATTTCTTTGAAAGAACTCACAGCCATTGTCTCCCAAATGCGTCCCTCCTCTAGTCCTTTTGACATTGTCCCAACCTCTCTTTTTAAATATGTTTTCAGCTCATTAGGCCCAAACATACTCTCCATTGTGAATAGCTCCGTTAGCTCTGGCTGTGTGTCTGATTACTTTAAACATGCTACTATTCAGCTATTTTGAATAAAGCCAAACCATAACCCATTACATCCCAGTAATGATAGACCTATATCCAAACTTCCTTTCATCTCCAAAGTCTTGGAGAAAGTAGTTTGTAAGCAACTCATGTCCTGGACAACAATGATATTTTTGATGAGTTCCAGTCTGGTTTTCGCCTGAGGCACAGTACTGAAACTGCTCCTCTCTGGGCATATTATGTCTCCTAATGTGTGCTGATGTGTTCAGTTCTGTTGCCACTTCACCCAAGTGCAGCTTTTGAAACTAATGACCACTCTATTCTCCTTAGTAGGCTTCAGCAATCGGTGGGTATACCTGGGACTGGCCTTGACTGGTTTGCCTCCTATTTGTCAGATAAGAGTATTTTCTGTGGCTATTTATGATTATGTCTCCTCATCTGCTCTGTTGACTTGTGGTGTGCCCCAGGGTTCAATCCTTGGTCCTATTATTTTCTCCCTGTACATGCCTCATCTTCGTTTCTTAAGTGTTTTAAGTGTGTTTCTTATAGGGTTGTCCCGATCCGATCACGTGATCGGAAATCGGGGCCGATCACGTGACTGCAGACTCGATCCGGACTCGGACGTTATGACCCGATCAGGGATCGGGTTTATACATATGTATATTTAAAGTCATTATTTTCATCAGATTTTTATATATGGGCTATTGGTGATTAAAAAATAAATTTGAATAAAATGAGTATTTACTACCACCGTTTACAGAGTCAGACCTTGTCTGTGTCAAACGACACTCAGCCAGACAGCCTCACAGAAACACCGCATGCGCAGACTAGAGCACGCCGGTTTGTTTTGAAGGTGAGGCGCGTGCTATGGTGCTATCATGTCTGCTG
>OMPB01000344.1:0-13914 GCA_900312615.1 Stylephorus chordatus | reverse complement strand
GAACTAATCAGTAGGCTAATTGAGTGCACCTTGGTAGCCTAATAAGTGTAGCCACGGGTGAAGAAAGACAGTTCATATTATCTACTGTGGCATATGCTTACATTCCAGTGAAAATTAGACGAGGAAATGATGGCTAGTAGGCTAACTATTAAGCCCAAATTAATTCCAGTCCGATTAAATTGGTTGCAATGTTTACGCACGGTTAATTTTGATGGATTTCGAACCTATAGCATTTATTGAATCTATACAAACATGAAATTGTGTGTAATAGTACATGTGTTGAAAGTAAAGAGAATTACAAACCCGAAAAACAGAGATACGAACACGTTTCGCGTCCTGTTACTTCCGCTCAGCTCCTGTGTTACGTTCGTACAGCTCGGTAGGGACCAAAGTGACGCGGCACTAGTTCCGTTCTCGGCCTGTTTATTCATTACTCATTTGTCCTAGAACGAATTTTACACTTGATAATAGTAAAGGACATGTGAGTTGTGTGTCATAAAATATGGGATCTCTAGCTCTATTAATTTCGGAGTAAATGGGATCAAACAAAAAACTGTTACTACAGTCCCGGCTCTCCCCTACTTCCTGAATTTTTCTGACTTCGTTTGATTGGTTCATTTGCACCAATCAAACGTTATTAAAGTTTCTATTTAGATTGTAAATGCTTCTCCATGTCGTAAAGTCTAGAGGCGAGGCCTCTAAAAAGAGAATAAATAGGGGCGTGTTATTTAAATAACGACGTTTCATCCACCGCACTAATCAAGGCCGACGATCATTCTCACGCTGAGATTGGCTGAGGTACGAACGTTTAGTGAATCACACGTGGACGTGGTCGTAAACCTAATTTCTGCGCTCAGATTGGAGAAGGTTTCGACCTTCGACGCAACTTTGATAAATGAGGCCCATTGAGTTTGGTTTCGGTTTCGGGGCCATCTCTGATTGTGGAGGGGGCGTTGCTTAGACCGTTGGTGGATTCAAAATATTTTTTAAGTGCTGCTAAAGAGGCAGCCAGCAGAGACAGCACCTTTAAGTACTAGGACATACAAGTGCCAAGACATAATACAAGTGCAATTTTTTTATTATATATATGTATTTTTAGATATCGGACTTTGTGCATCATTGGTCTCTACGACAGTATGGAAAACTCTTTTTTTATATATTGCATAGGCTACATCATGTGTAAACGAGCATTCGACAAGTCCGACATAATTGTATTTTTCTCATTTCCAACATAACCCTATAGTCTTTTGGTAATTATCCAGTCAATAAAGGCATTTATTGATGTTATTGAGGTACTATATTTATATAGCACACTGACATGTATATATAGTTACATCCATGTGTTTTTTTTCTTATTAAAGTACTTGTATGGCAGTGAAGACATCAATCTCAGTGATTAGAATGTATGACAGTCACTTTGAGATTTGTTTTCAAATGTAAAGTGTGCTATAAATAAAATGTATTATTAACACATCCTTTTGTTTTTAGAGGGAAAAGTAGGCTATTGTTTCAAAATTCAGTCGACATTTCTACAATTTTATTAATTCACTGGTTTCAGTAATTTCAGTAAACTAAATTAACTGAGACTGTAAGTTGATAATTATTTTAATTATGTTGATAATTTTACATTTCAGATTTACATTTATATACTGTAAGAAGGGGGCCAGACAAAATAAGCTTTTGCTTCTCTCTGCCCCTTCTTGAACAGTTATTGCGACGTTGTTTTCTGTATGTTTATTGTTCAAGATGAATAAAGATCAAATCAAATCAAATAATCTTAATGGCTATGTCTTTATTGCCTTCAGAACACAGGATACACAAGGAGCCAGTACAGTACTGTACATACATCTATAAGGTCCCATGAAAGGGGAGGGACGTCGCCACGAGAGATGTAGTTTTTTTTCCCGCTTCCGAGGTCCCATGGGTGGGAGGGACTTCGCCACTCTATTCATGAACTATAACTAAAACGGAAGTACTTGGTGTTTCACAGTAATATCCCCTCCTGCCCCGAATGGCAATGCATTTTTTTTGTAAATAAAATATATATATACATATCTAAATCTAAACCGATAATTCCGCCGCGATAAACGTTTTTTTATATATTTATTGTTGTTGTTGTTTAAAAAAATATATATATATTTTTGGAGTGTGTGTCGGCTGTCGGGGATTTCATGTAACACCAAAACTACCAAGATGGCGTTGACTTTGAAGAGTGGTTTTGTTGAAATGCTGAGAACATTTATAAGATTACGACCCGACTCTTGGAGGATTTCGTCAATTAAACAGACAGGTAAAATATTTAATATTACTTCTGTTGGAACTTTGCTCCCCAAAGCTATACTATAGCGCTACAGCAAAATAATACACAATAGTGCCACCAGAAAATAATGCTATCAATCACAACTACTGTTCATTGATTGTGGTTTAAAAAAAAACCGCTATATCATGCCTTGGTACAGCAAACCTGTCTATCCTAGCTAAGAGAATGTTTTTTGTTTATCTTAAAGGCTTCCCGTTTCCTTCCTTTGAACGTCAACAGACTTGTCATACTACCAGTGCTCCCTCAAGGTACTGTTTCTGCCAGAAGGCAAACAATAAGTATATGAGTATATGAGGCTGACAACTCAATTATTGCATGGTTGTTTAGCTCCCCGCAGGGGTTTGTAAAGACTGCAAAATGTTTTTCTAAACTCTGTCTCTCATACACGCACATAGAAAACTTCCCTGCTGTCTGTGTGACTTGCTGATTTCTTGTTTTCTATGCTCCAGTGTAGTACCCCTGACGTCTTTGTCTAGGCCCCCCTGGCCTGAGGTCAGGTCAATAAGTCCTGCTGAAGAACGGAGAGAACATGCAGGTGAGAATCAGGATCTCTGAGGTTTCCCCTCTGAGGCACTCTCCTGCTTGCAGTAGTGGTTTGTTGGTGACTGCTGTGTATTTCTATAGCTGCAGAGGTTGGCATTGGATAAAATTATAAATGCCTCAAAAAATTTGGAGATGGTATTTACTCTTTTCATCTGAGCTAAGCTCTAGACACTGATTTGTTATTGTTATTTATATTGCAGATCTATTTAAGTTAACATATTTTTAATGATTAATATATAATATACCAATAATATACCATCACAGCATAAATCTGGTCCATACCAAATCTCTTCATAACATCGACGACACAACAGATATATTTGTAGCCCCATATGGGATCAAGCACTCCATAATATGAGACCCAAGTCTTCAAATTTGGAAACCTGGAGACTGATTGCAACTGCTATGATTTGTTGTATAATGAGCAGCGAAAAAGAGCAGAAGAGACCGGCCATATTTGAAGTCAATGTTCAGCAAAACACTGACGCAAACTTGTGTATTCATGGATTGAAAGCTTAATTTCACCCCAGACAAACAAAGTAACATACCAGGTTGGATAAAAACATCTACGCTGATCATGGGCATCAAAGATCTGTTTGCATTTCTTCTCACTGATTTGAATGGTGTCAATATGTGTCCCAGTCACATAGTGTATTACAGAGTGCTTGGTTGAGACGGGCTCAAACATGGCTGACACCTACATTGGTATAAAGAAAATTGGATGCTCAAACCAATGAGTAATATCTCATACAGGAAAGATGTTCAAGTTAGGTTTTAGATGCCATGTAGTTTTTGAGGGCTGATAACCCTGATTATCCATCTGTCTTTTTGTCATTTTGTCTGTTTCTCTGTCCGTGTGTCTTGTCTGGGTTTTCAGCCGTGGTGCAGAAGGTCAACAGTCTTATTACCAATGAGGATTACGGGCGCCTTTTTGCAGTGGTCCATTTTGCCAGTCGCCAGTGGAAGGTGACCAATGAAGACCTTATCTTGATTGAGAATCACATAGAGGCAGAGTGTGGCGACGTCATCAGAATGGAGAAGGTGGGAAAGGCTTTGATCTTTGATAAAGGAGACATAAACTGCTCATAAGTGGTGCATCATGTAATCGGATGACGTTTTGGGCTAACGGTACACTAAGAGGACAAACATCGCCCGACCAGTTCTTCCTTACTGCATAATTTGAACATCCTATTTGTCCTTCTGATTTAATATTGGATTGCAGAATTATGGTTACATTTTTTGTTTTATTTTTCAGGTGCTGATGGTTGGAGGTGAAAGCTTCACTCTAATTGGAAGGCCTCTTATTGGGTAACCTAAAAAAATAATCATTTCTCAAACAATTGTACAGAATTGTAGTATTTAAAGGGGACCACATATGAAATTTAATTTTTAAATGTCGTTTTCACCATTATTTCAGTCTCTCTGGGTCTAACTGATACACCAAGGTTCATTACCAAACATTCAGTCTTGTTTTAGATCGTCGCTCACCAAATCCCCCCCCTCCCCTACCCATTCAGAACGCTAGCAAGAAATCCAGGCGAGATTCGTGACGTAGGCAGGAAAGCATTCACTTTACACAGGAGTGCTTTACAAAGTAGAATCCGGATTTGCAAAATCAGTAATTCTACGACGAGATGCCATACCTACCCATTCACCAAGAACCCGGTGTACTTTTACATAAACCATCGATTGACAAAGTAGCCATTTATGTACTTACTGTATCATTGCCATCATCCAAATTGCACCAAATTCGACACTGCACAGACATCCTTCCTTTATAGTTAGATTTTTTCTCCCTGATATGTTGCTGCACTGTAAGATATCACTACATTCAGTTAAGCCGAGAGCGCAGCTGCACAGAGCTGAGCGGCAGCTCGCTGTTCATTTGTTTATACAAAGTTTATTAATATTACACGTGTCTGTTACACGTGTACATGCAAATGTTTTACTCATTTTCCTCCCCCAACCCGCTTTCCCATTGTACCACCTAGAAAGGAGCTGGTGAAAGTAGAGGCTACCATCATAGAGAAAACAGAGTCCTGGCCCAAGGTTCACATGCAATTCTGGAAGCGACACAGATTCCAGCGAAAAAAGAGTAAGTTAACCATCTTTAAGCCTTTAACCCTCTGGAATCAACCAGCGTGCCGAGATCGCATGTCAGTTTAAGGCATCATAGCGCAATCACGTAGAGCTTCGATGTCAATTGGAAAGTGAAAGTAAAGATTTCAAACATCAAGTTTTTATTTGATGTTGATAGAGTAAATACAAAAGGAGTTATGATAATCTGAAGTTTATATAAATATGCGTACCTAAAAGTGCACAAAAGTGTTCAAACAGCGCACTGTTTGAAAGTGTAGCCTTGTATATTGCCAAAGTTATTTATTTATTTACAGTCTGAATCGCAATTTGCGCATGCACTGCATGCGCTGTTATTTTTTTTCCTTTTCCTTTTATTATTATTTATTTATATATTTTTATGTCCTTATATGTTTAATGTAAAGTGTCTTTGGGTGAAAAGCGCTATATATGATTTTTATTCTTATTATTTGCCTGACGCGGCTGGATCTGTCGCTACGAAGGGTGTAACGACGGCTCCAGACCCTTCTTACAATTGCTGCGTACGAGAGCCAGGCGTAGGCTAAGAAGCAATCTGGGAAACACATTTATACTAACGGGATCGCTACGAACTGGCGTATGCAGGCTTTCATGCTACGCACTGCGTAGAAAAATCTGGGAAACCCGGCCAATTCTGTTCCAGATGTTTACAAAGATGGATAGATAAAATAATAGATGGATAATAAAAATTCTAAAATATAAAATGATATTTTAATACAATAAAAAAATTAAAATAAAACATTTTAAATTAAAAACTAATAAAAATATGTAAAAATAAATATAGACAAATATAACTAAAAAATGATGAAAAAAATATATTGATTGATTGTATCTCAATGTATGTTCCTATTTGCAACTGGTGGTGACATTTTCAACGTTCAGAATGCTTTGTTGAGCATATTTGTGATTTGCACTGTAAAAAAATGTAAATTTTCTATTCCGGATTTGTGTGATTTGTGTGTTTTTGGGTCCAATATGTTGATACAGTGTGTCAAAGTGAAACAATAATTGAGGTCATATAGGTGAGGTCGTGCTGAAAAAAAGATGCCAAACATTGCATGGTAAACATTTTTTAATCAAAATCAAAAATCAAAAGTATGCAAAAATGGACAAATTGACCCCAGTCTCCAGAGGGTTAAGCCTTTATCTTTAAGCCATGTTCGGTGTCTCTAACAATTAAATGATTAAATGTATTTCAAAGGGAACTCCTGTCAAAAGTTGTGAGGACATGATCAGTCCCAACGTTCTAGACCCAGCATCAGACTATTTCTTTTTCTTTTTCGCCCAATCCGATTAGTCGCACATACAAGTTCAAACAAAAAGGAAACGGTAATGCATGTTACTTTAAATATTGAATCAAAAGAAAGTGACCAACGTTTGCATCACACAAATCTGACCGCTTTACACAACCAATATAGCTGGGGTGTCTGTGTTGAGTTGAGTCCCCAATGCTGAGCTGGAGACCGCATCTAACCCAGCGGCCAGCGCAGCTCACACAGTCGATCCTGTATAAACACCCTTAAGTGCAGGTATTGCATTTGCTCTTTCTGATTGGCTCAATTTGGTATCGGATGATTTGGTCGTTTCCATGTAAACCATTTGGTACTTTGCTTGCAGTTTAGTTACTCTTTTAATACCACTTAACCCTAGAACACTAACGCTATTTAATGTCACACTAACACTAACGTAGGGTATATTTTACCCGATATAATATACCCCATAAAAAAATAATTTTCATCAAAATATATTAAAGTACAACAATACATGGCAAATTGAGGTACTCTTCTTTCATTTCCCCCTATACTGTCACCAAAATAAAAAAAAAGGTATCATGGGAGGACGCTATAAAAAAGTTGTAAAATTGGTGAAAATTTTGGGACTCGTTAGCAAAGGATTCATAAAAAAAATTAAATAATGGAGCTGGGAACTTGTTCTTCGGTCCACCCATTCCTGGGACGTGAGCCTTGTCTGGTGAAGGAAAAGTAAAAAAAAAAAATGCATAGGAAATGTACAGTACATATTCAGTACCTCTCTATCACTAACGTCAGGTGAAAATCACCCAAACATGTGCCTGTAGAAAAAAACAGGGATTGGAGCAGGGAAACATGACTACCTTCAATAACGTCAGTGAGCACCCTGAAGGTACCCAAGGACCCACCCACCTCTGACATCAGCAACACAATGAAAATCACATAAACATAATTGTATGGGTGATAATCACCCGACGTTGGTGTTCTAGGGTTAAATACTGTACTTCTCCCTTTTTTTCCCCATTCTTTTTCTTAACCGCTTTTCCTCTAGAGGGTCGCGGGGGAGCTGGAGCCAATCCCAGCTGACATTGGGCGAGAGGCAGGGTACACCCTGGACTGGTCGCCAGTCATTCGCAGGGCTAACATAGTTCTAACATAACAGAGTTCTCCCTGATTATTGTTAAACACATATTTGGGAATCAATGGGAATGAAAGCCCCTTATTTTGCCGTGATGTTTCCATTGAGCGATGGCCAGCTGCTCTGTACACCCTCCCACTCCCATCCATTCTGGTTGGCTTGGAGTTATTTTTAAGGAATTTCCTCCTTATAATAATTGTCAGCTTTTAGTTATGCTAATTATGAAATAACCCCACTGTCTTTAGTTGATTTTAAGTTTACATCTGTGAGAATGAGGTTGTTGTGGTATTATATAGCCTCCAGTCTTTTTATTATTGATAATGATTATATTTGTATTATCAGTTTGAAGGCAACAACTGATATTTTTGTTTACCTCTTCTTTTTTTCTTTTTCAGTTATCATTTCACCACAAATGGTCCTGAGGATAAACTGCATAGAAGTTGCACCGAGGCTGTCATAACAATGAGTGTCTTATTTGATATGTCAAATATTACGTTGCACATGCTGAGAATAAATATGGAAATCCTGCCCCAATATATGTTGTATGTCATTTTTCTCCCCTATATGTGGTCTAAAATTTCCAAGTAGCCTAGTTGAACTTGAGTCTCGAGACCACATATTTAGCATGTCCAACATTTTATTGTTCATACTGTGATGAGGCAGAACATTTTGTTTAATTCGAATTACTTTTAAAAACAATTATTGGGTAGACTAGTTAATCCTGGCATAAGTAAACATTTATACAATGGTTACTAGGAGTTTTGTTTTAAAGGCCCGAAAGAACTCGTGAAATTGTGGTACTTGACCAAAAATCTAGGCTATTTGAGGCAGATGGGAGATGACATCGACAGAGGTTTTTGTGGGCCGTCTTTTTTTTTCTTCTTTTTTTTACTGACGGAATTCTAGCTGTTGAGTGAAAAAGTGAAGCGTGGCGCCAAGAAGTTACGGGAAAGGTGAAAGCTCCTTCTACACGTTGGTAGAGACCGTATGGCACCATTTAAATAAATTGTTTTGCATTGTTATAATGTGCAATGGACAAAGATAAACAAACAATATCCTCGAATTTTGGATTATCAAGGAGTCTCCGGCCAAGAGGGAGCCTACCTCCTAGAACGGTGCGGATTGTAATATTAGGACAAGCGGCGGTCGGGAAAACCGGTAAATAACACATTTTATGTTACTTTTCTGAACAGTGCTGCTGCGGACTATACTAGTCATTACGAGAAATAAGCAGTTCATGTTTATGCTGAAATGACAGTCACTTGCTAACTAATGCATTTTCCCTTTTTTTGGACAGCTATGGTTGTTCGCTTTATTACTAAAAGATTCATTGGTGAATATGACCCGACTTTAGGTATGTGTGTTGGGCCCTACAGTCTATGATTGGGCCGTGTGTTTAATGCGCATATTGCTGTAATAGGCCTACATGATCTGCTGCATGCATATATCTACTACCAATTAAATCGTAAATATTCGAAAATAGAATTAAATGTAATATAGTCCAAGCAAATATAATTTTAATGAATGCAATTATCTATGTATTCCACGTAGAAACGATCTATAAACATGAGGTTTGTATTGGAGGAGACGTTGGACACATGGAAATACTGGATACTGCAGGACAAGTAAGTAGTAAAATATACATTTTTAAGCTTTCAAATTAAGCTTAACCTAATATTTATATTTTAGTAACCAACGGTTGGTTGGTTCTGATTAAGATAAGGATAATTATTTAGTTTATAGGCTATAAGAGAATGTAATTATTTCAATACAAATATGGATTGTATTTTCATGGTTATCAGTTTTATTAGCTATATGGTGTTTGTCTGATTCCTGTGGTTGTTTTAATTGCAGGAGGAGGATGCTTTACTGATTGAGGAGAAAATTAAGTGGGGCGACTGCTTCTTGGTGGTCTACTCAGTAACAGATAAATGCAGTTTCAATGAAGTGATGCGTCTGTGCTTTCTCGTCAACCACATCCACTCGCAGTACAGCGGGGGGCGTCGCGGTGGGGTGGAACCCCCACCGATTATGGTGGTAGCCAATAAGAAGGATCTGGAGTACGACCGAATGGTGAGTCAGCAGGAAGGAGAAGGCCTGGCGGGAGTGCTGAAGCTGTCTTTCAGGGAGATCTCCGCGCGCGACAGCTTGGAGGAGACGGCAGGAGTGTTCCTCGCTCTCTATGGCCAAATGACGCAGCAGTCTGACGTCACCTCGGCTCTGTGCAGGAGGAGGGTGGTGTCCAAGCTGATCGAGAAGATACCCCGAATCCCCTCTGGACCAGTGCATCATCCTGGCTGGCAGCAATAGCGCTTTGAGGCTGCTTACTCATAAGCATCTCTGACCCTCCCTCAAACTGTAACCTTAGGGAGTGGGTTTGGATGAAGGCCATTGTCTTAGCTTCAATTCCTTTAATTCCCTTAAAAACTAACCAGACACATAAATAAAACCACAGGGATACCACAATCAATGACTCATGATTGGCTGAAATTGGTACCTGGTGTTGTTATTTTCAGTAATAGCAGAGGACATTACATGGTACTTGTTTTTGAACATCAAGGATATGTGCAGATGTGTTTGTATATGTTTGGTGCTGTCCTGATGGTTTCAATTTAGTGCTTGGCTAAGCTTATGATACAAATTAGCATTATACAAATATACATAACATTTTTCTCTCAAATTGTAACTTTGAAACTGATATCCCATTTTATTTTTTTAATTATGCAAAGACAGATTTTAGTGGAACCCCTCAGTCAACACAATTGCATGATGCACTTGGACATACTTAATAGCCTTCCCCAGTATATTCTTGCTTTATTGAGCAGTTTATTGTTATCCTATGCTAATATCTGCCACCTTTAATTGATTCCAAATTCGGCACCAGACATTGACTAATACTAAGTTCAAAAATCAGCTCCTCCTCAGGTGTGTTCTTCCAAATGTGTTATCCAAGCTCTGATGCCTCCTCCTTCTGGTGTCTCTTTGTCATAGTAACAGTATCATTTAACATCATCACTCTTCGCTCAGGAGTCAAATATATTTTTACAAATATTACTTTTTTTGTGGGTTATTGAGAAATGTGCTAATCAAGAGAAGCCTTTATTTATTTATTTTTAAATATTTTGAAAAAGTAAAAAAATAAAATAAAGCACACATAATTAACAATATGAATAATATTAACAAACAAAAAATGTTTTCATTTGCTCAATAGGAAGGCAGGTTAATCTATACATTAAAGTGAACATTTATATAAAGCATTTGAAAACATTTACATTTAGGGCATTTAGCAGACACTTTTGTCCAAAGCGACTTACAAGAAGTACATTTGTCAGAAATGAACAACAATATCTCCCTGTTTGGCATAGAGCTAGTCTCAAACGATACTAACAGACAATGTATGATTAATGAAATGAAATGTTTGATAGCAGAGGCAGGCAGTCCAGCCAGCAGCGAGTTGCAGTAATCCAGGCGGGAGATGACCTGTGCCTGAACCAAGAGCTGCGTTGCTTCCCTTGTAAGGAAGGGCCGGATCCTGCGGATGTTGTAGAGGGCAAATCTACATCATTTAGCTACAGTGGTGATGTTGGTTGTGCAGCACAGTTGGTTGTCCATGGTCCGAGGTTCCTCACAGTGGGTGAATGAGATGCCGTGATGCCCTCAATGTTGACCAGCAGGTCCGTGAGGGCAATCTTTCCCAGGTATAAAGAGGAGCTCAGTGCTGTATGGCATCATTTGAAATGGGCATAAATGTAGTTATCTACTGCTGACCTTTCAAACAACCAGAAAACAAATAAAGATTTAGTGTAAATTGGTTTGCTCACCCAATATGCTTTGGCTTATGTTTAAGTTGACACTGCACAATTGCATTAGGTTTAGTTTGTTGGTTTAGTGGTGTCTAATGTGTCATCTGCCTCTTTCACTATCAGTGGCCCTTGGTGACACGAGATGAGGCTATGTTTTCTCCTGGGGCTTTGTGAAATGAAAATATTCAATAGCCTACCAGTTACCAACCCAGTTTAGACAGACTCCCTCATGTAATTATGGTCAAAAGCGTGTTTGGTTTTATGACTGATAATGGCAGGTGGTTAAACATTGAACATTACTTCATTATATTAAAATAATAACAGTAACAGTGGGCCTTACTGAAGTGGCATTCTTCATTGTGGAAAATGAAGTTCATGTGCAAAAAAGGCTGCATTCTGGATTCAGTGTGGAGACAATATAGGACCTTACTCAACCTTACTTTTAATCAGAAGTTCATTCATTCATTTTCTTAACCGCTTTTCCTCTAGAGGGTCTCGGGGGAGCTGGAGCCAATCCCAACTGACATTGGGCGAGATCAGATGTTTTAGAATGTTAATAATTGTCATATTTGTGATTCATTAAAATTTTATTTTGAAACACTATGCAGAAGATAGTGGAATGCTAAATCTATGATCTAATCTTTCGCGTTACAAAACAAGAAGAACAGCGTTAAAAAACAGAAGATTTTTCAACTTGAGGAACATATGGATGTAATGTTAGGAATCAATTCTTTCGATATTTTAAAATATCTCATTAAAATATCTTATTAAAATACAAAACAAAACAAAACAACAACAGATTTTACAATATAGCAGCAGTCCATCGCAGCCTCTCACTCTTGCCTGAAGCCAAGATCCAACTCACTTCTAGCCAGCTGATCAGTCAGCTGATCAGTCACGTCAGGGTGGAAGCGTAACGTCTGCCGTTTGGTTTGGTTGTTTACATTTTAGTCTGTCGAGTTTACTTGCAGTAACTGCTCGTAAGAAGACGTCTTCCTGTGAAAAGTGTTATTTGTAATTTTCGAAATAGATGGCAACTACCATTACCACCCAGCGGGGACAGGTAAATGGTGTACAAGATAGCATTATGTATTACGCGAACAGGCGGACGTCAAGGCAGGGACGCCAACGTTAGCTAGGCTTAACCTGGTCAATTAAATTACACGAAATAACTTTTGACTTAATATACATTGACTCTGGGGGTGGTAGGGACAGTAGGGATAACTCCCAATTGATAAATTAGAAAATCGAGAAAGCGGTTGATGTTGTAAACTGAATTAACGCTAGCTAGCTAACGCTAACTACAAGTATGTTACATTTTAGAAGCTAATGGCTAGATTAACTAGCACGTACTGTGGAAGGTCAATTAAGTCATTATGTGTGGTCATACTAGGAAATGGATCAGAGATATATTTTGTAGCCTGGCTACTCCATGGGACTGTACTTCCGTATCGCCCCCCTCCTCAGTCTCACGACCTTGTGTAACATTATGTAAACATGGATTACTTTTGTTTGGACCCAGGTTTACATCGGGGAGCTACCCCAGGATTTCCTGCGCATTGCTCCTACGCACCAGCAGCAGCAGGTGCAGCTGGACGCCCAGGCAGCAAGACAGCTGCAGTATGGGGGGTCCGTGGGCACTGTTGGCCGACTAAGCATCACTGTGGTACAGGTAAACAATGTAGAAAATGAAGCTTCAGAACGACATAATCATTAATATTAATAAAACATGGCGATAATGTGGGAATTGTCTTATTAAAGGAACGCCACTTTTTTGGGAAATTAGCTTATTTGCCATGTACCCCGGAGTTAGACAAGCAGATACATATCATTTTCTTCTCTGTGCACGCAATATGAGTACGGAGACGCACCGTTAGCCTAGCTTAGCGTCATTCGCTGTAAGTAGGTTAAACCAGTTAGCCTGTGTTCAGTCACAGTCAGTAACAGTCACGAAATAATCTCCAAATACAACGCAAAAAATTACTGTGTATTTACCACGTGGAGAAATAACAATTTTAATTTGGACATTTTCGTTTTCTAAGCAGATACGTACTCATACTATTTTAGCAGCGATTTGACGCATCAGCTCTGTTTACCTGGAAACGCGCTTTCATTGAATGAAGTCGATGTCGTCAGATAGCACATATCATTTACAAACAGATGCCAACCGTACATAGACTACCTAATAGTATCTAGATAAAGCATAACTTTACAATCATGGTTCGGTATGCATGCATCATGACGATTACTTACTCGATAGACGTCCATTAGGTCACGGGCCGTTGTTTCCAATTCATTTTGGGAACATGGAAAAAAAAGTTTCTGCAGGATGTTATAGCTGTGAAATATTCCTTTGTTGTAAGAGTCTCTTTGTGCAATGTCCGTTCTCTTAGTCCGATATATAAAGTATTCCCAGCACCGCGAGTCCCATTCAGTACAGCAAAGACAGAGTTATGTCCGCATAGATCGGCATAATCCACATTTATCTTGGATGTTGGTTTGTCCATGCAGAAGTAAAGTAATCATCATTCGATCGATTCATTGAGTGAAATCGATCGTGTGAGCACTCAATGCAGCGCCCCTAGTGGCGCTATCGTTTTCTTAGAGTGGAATGGCTATACTTAGGCCCTTTCTCAATATGCCAACTTGTCTCGACTTGTGTCCTCGTGAACTTGTGAAACGTCATCAGTCAGAGACCAAGTACTGTTCCAATACCAAGTTGGCATCAGTCGACTTGGGTCCAAA
>OMPB01000308.1:7922-20437 GCA_900312615.1 Stylephorus chordatus | reverse complement strand
TTTTCATGTATTTTTCATGTATTTATATTTAATTGATGTATAACAGGTGATTTATAAAGAAAAAGGATTCAAACTTAAAATAACGGAAATTTTAATTGTAGAGGAATTCTCTCTCTCTCACACACACACACACGCACGCACGCACGCACGCACGCATGCACACACACACACACACACACTCACTATGTGTCCCTCTTATACACATACTATCTGTAGTTGCGACTACTGTAGTTGTGACTGTAGTTGTTGAGCGTGCCTACTAATTAATATTTATGTGTCTGTGTAGAATTATCCATGAAGATGGCTTCTCTGGGGACGACGTGAAGCAGTACAAGCCTGTGGTCTACAGCAACACCATTCAGAGCTTGGCAGCCATCCTTCGAGCCATGGACTCCTTGGGCATCGAGTTTGGAGACAAGGATAGGAAAGTGAGTTGCTCTAGCCTTCTAAAGGGAGGAGGAGACTTTTGTTCAATGTAACAAACGTCTCACTCATCATTTCAAATGTAATTGCGTGTGTGTGTGTGTGTGTGTGTGCGCGTGTAGGCCGATGCTAAGCTGGTGTGTGATGTGGTGACCCGTATGGAGGACACAGAGCCCTATTCAGCAGAGCTTCTAACAGCTATGAAGCGTGTGTGGACTGATGCCGGCACCCAGGAGTGCTTTAACCGCGCCCGAGAATACCAGCTCAATGACTCTGCCCAATAGTGAGTACACATGAAAAAGGCAGTAAACCGCTCACATTAAGGCACAACTGGAACCCCATAAAAACCTCATACGGGAAGCAGAGATGCGCAATGCAAAACAGAACAAAGGCTTGAGAGTATTTGGACCCAGGTTCATTCCTAACAAATTCCCCTTGTCATCAGCTACCTGGATAGTTTAGACCGGATTGGAGCGGCAGATTACCAGCCCACAGAACAGGACATCCTGAGAACCAGGGTGAAGACCACCGGTATCGTTGAAACCCACTTCACCTTCAAGAACCTGCACTTCAGGTACTGCGGTCATCCATTTGTTGAATCCATGTAGTCTGTACCGCCTGCGGTTTAGCCTTAGTACCACCGGTCAGAGATTTCACACCTTCAACGTCTCTTTTCCCCAGGCTGTTTGATGTAGGGGGTCAGAGGTCAGAGAGGAAGAAGTGGATCCACTGCTTTGAAGACGTGACGGCCATTATTTTCTGCGTTGCGCTGAGTGGCTATGACCAGGTGCTCCATGAAGATGAGACGACGGTGAGGAGAGGATAAGGGGAATTGCAACACATTGTTCTTTCTAACCCAAGTACCCCCCCCCCTCCCTAAAATGTAGGACTAATCAAATGTCCTGTTCATCCTCCCCATCTCTCCAGAACCGCATGCACGAGTCACTCATGCTCTTTGACTCCATCTGCAACAACAAGTTCTTCATTGACACCTCCATCATCCTCTTCCTCAACAAGAAGGACCTGTTTGCGGAGAAGATCAAGAAATCACTCTTGAGTATCTGTTTTCCTGAATACACAGGTAAACCCAAAACCCTTAACTGAAGGGATCCGTTTCATTAGAAAAGACGGCAGCCGGTATTTCATGTTTTTTTCTTTTGTGCCTCATCTCCTCTCCTCATCTCCTAGGTGCTAATACCTACGACGATGCTACCGCCTATATCCAGGTTCAGTTTGAGAGTAAGAATCGCTCTCCTAACAAGGAGATCTACTGTCACCTGACCTGTGCCACAGACACAGGGAACATCCAGGTAGTGTTCGACGCTGTCACCGACATCATTATCGCAAACAACCTTAGAGGGTGTGGCTTATACTGAGGCCTGGCCAAGCACAGAGGTTGCCATGGGGAGTCTGAGGTGTTAATAATGATAATTTTGATGATACTAAAACACATAAATACTGTATGTAAATCTACACGTCCAAACGGACCCAAAGAGCTGCCGTCAGACACCACGCTGAATTATTGCCATGTTTGGTTCCCTTTTCTCTCTGGTTTGATTTCACTATAAAACCCTGATTGTGTTTTTAAAATG
The DNA here is from genome assembly GCA_900312615.1 of Stylephorus chordatus. NCBI lineage: Eukaryota > Metazoa > Chordata > Actinopteri > Stylephoriformes > Stylephoridae > Stylephorus > Stylephorus chordatus. The sequence continues at coordinate 18,422 of OMPB01000308.1, read as the reverse complement.
TGTTTCACAACTAAATGTTTAATTGTTTTCTTGATTGTACCAGCAATTATGAAGATCACAAATTGGGGCACCAGGGGGTATATTCAACCGCTGCCTTGTTTTGCAAAACATAATCTAGAAATCCGATGCACGGAATGCACAATGTACTCTTGTAAACATTTCTTTGAAATATTGGGTTGTTCTTTACATTTCTATCAGCAAGACTTAGTAGAAATTTGCTGTTCTGGTGAATATATTCCCTGGTGCCGATTTCGGCAGAGCTACTCTACTTATATAGGTGGTGATGGTGTAGAGGAGGTGCTGTACTGGTGGCTGAGGGTCATGATGGGAGATGAACAGGGCTCTTTAACGCTCAGAAGGACAAAGCTCCCCTTTCTTTATGGAGCTGCACATGACTGCTTTATACGAGTAGCCTGCAGGACTGTTCCATTTGTCTGTTCCTCTTTCTTTTTCTTCAAACACATGAAAGGAGATGAGGATGGCTCTGTTAAAGTGGCCGGCCTTTGCTGTTGGCCTCCTGCAGTGTAATGAAATGCCTATGATCAGCCAATGATATGTGGAAAATGTCATATCAGTGCCAACCTTCTGAGAATGACAGCTAGCGGATTAGCATCAGAAACCATAGGTCACGTATGTAGTATTAACTAATGTCATTGAAGCGACGCATTACATTTTGATATCATCTGATGATTTAGTTATTTAAAACCTCATTCCCTGCATGCACCCCCCTTACCTCCTTCAAAAATCCCGTGCCACATATTAATTTCCTGTCCTGTCAAAATCAGGGTGTGACAATGCCTGTGTACATGCTGAAGGGTATGCAGCAGCGCTGTTAATGGCATCTTCATCTTCCTGTGGTACCTATATCTGTGACTGTTTAGAAATAGAATGCTACATGGGAAGAAAGATATCATTGGACGGCGCACCTTACTTTATTGAGCCTGGGTTTAGCCCCCCTTGCTCCTAATATGTACACGGCACTGTTGTTCCTGTCTGTCACGTTTCTCTTTTCACAGAGAAAAAGTACAGCTCTCCATTTACTCACTTGTGCACCTAAATATCCCTCTTCCATTCTTCCCCTTCCCATATACTCTTTTATCTATCACATATCACTCCTCATATGCTCTTTCCAGTTTCACCTTGAACACCGTACTGTATATATATATTATGATTATAACAGATTTTTTTTTTTTACTGTGAATGTTTTTGTGCTGCATCCCATCCTGCTCTGTAGTTTATTGGTTGCTCTCATGTGGAATGTTTGTGCTGAGCCAATCGAATGTTGTGTTTACATTAAAGCCACACTTTTCCTAACTATTCCCCAATGTCTGATGGTGTCTTTAATCAAACATGCACGATTGTGGGCTGGTTTCAAATGGAATCCAAATTACCCCCCCCCCCCACACACACACACAAACATCAAACTACATTTGTTTCCTCAGGAGACCAGTCCAAGAGATTAAGGTTAGCTGTAGAAATTAGGGAATGTTATTAGAGTGGCCCTCTTTTAATGGTTCATTACCTTGTGAATAATGCTTTGTATTGAGTCGCTCAAATGTGTTCAGAATATAAAGGATTGGGAGCAGGTCTTCCACAGTGATAGCACAGCACTTTGTAAAATGTAGCGTATAGCAGAGCTCAACAGCATTGTACGTGGCTCTCAATTTATTAGGTTAAAAGTGTCCCTTCACCACAGACAAGAAGCTATTCATATATTGAATGATGAGGCTGGATCAACGGTCTGACCTGCTTCTGTCAGTTTAATTGATGTGATGTTCATTACTGCTCCGTTTCAGAGACGGTCCCGGCGCGTTCCCATTCAGCACAGTTTTAGTTACAGGTAAAAAATATTTAAAAAAAATTGGAACTCCCAGATTGACAGAATAGGAAAATTAAACATTTGAAAGTATAATTAATGTTTTACATCTCGTATTCCCCTGAAACCCTATAATTCTCATACAGCTGTAATACGTTTAATACAGTGTAATATGAAGAGAGCTTGGAAACATAGGCTATGCTGCAGAAGGCAGATCTTTTAACATCCAACAGAATGTTTTCTTGTTTACCAATAGTGACACACATATACACCCCCCCCCCAAACACATATTTACAAGAAACACAGATTAAGTGTTAATTTAAATAAAGACGAAAGCCTGATCGAAGTGTGCAACGCAGCGCACAGGCACGACTAGAATCCAAACGGCGATAATGAAGAGCAGCTACAGTCGCAGCCTCTTGATGTCTTCGCTGCGGAAGTCGGTGCGCAGTGCCAAGACCTGACGCACCTCAGCTGGGGTCAGACGCCACGTCAGGGGGCCAGAGTTTGGGCCCCAGTAATCCAGAATCTCGGTAACCTGTAAGCGCACAAAGGAGCACTAGTGAGAAACTCTCCACACAGCTACTAATCAGTCCAATTAAAAACGTTTGTGCGAGAGCCTTAAAGAATCTGAAATGTGCCCTCATTACCCGCTCCAAATTAAGGATGGTAGCCATTTGTGTGAGCCGAGAGAACTTGTCTCTGATGGTCCAAGTTGTCACAGTGGTGAGGTACGCCACGAGAGAACGCAGCTCCTTGTCAAACTGCAGCCCTCCGAGCTGGATGACCACAAACACAACCAACAAGGTTACTGTATATACTTTACACACATAATGATGTTGTGCAATTAGCCTTTTAATTATCTCTTGAAATATAATGTCTTGTTTTAATGAGAAACCTTGCCTTGACCGCAGCCACTGTTGGGTTAGAAATATGCTAATAGCATATAAACAACATGGAAAACATTGAACAAGATGCAGGTTTATTAGAAATTGTCTGCTACTTGCCCTTTCATCTCTGCATCAAAACAAAAATGTGATTTCAACAGAGAACTAGAGTTTGGTCCTCCCTCATATTTGAAACCTTTTGGATAGGACGAGTACTTGTTTGTTGAAATTATGTCATTTTGATTATAAATTTCATTTTCACCATAGTAGTCCTTACACAAGGAATGGCAGAGCGATCACTAATGTCATTACAAAACGCTCACAACATAAAAAACTCACAACTTGTCAATTTGCTAATATAAAGTAAAGTTCACGTAGCTATATTCCCATTCAGCCGTGTGGGTGAGAAAATCAGTTGTGTCAAGAGCTTTCCCTGAGGCTGAATTGGCTTGCTATAACAAGTTAACATTACGTCTGCTCCAGTATGGAGATTCATTTTAACTGCCACAATCCAAAAATGCTAGGTCTGTCTCGCTGAAAGCAACTACATCACAAATGGCAGCCATACGAATAGTGTGCAGCCAGTTTGATGCCATTTCTGCTTTGCTTATGTCATGTAGATGCATTTTCTGATAGGTGGTTATCTCTGCAACTGCTCTACTTAAAATATAGATAGATGCCATTGTGCCGAAAACCTTTTTATCCTTGCCCTTTGTGGAGTCATGAATAAATCATAGTTTAGGGCGGGTCTGTTTCCACCACATCTATGTCAGTGATGTAACTAATGCTTGAGGTGTCTAGTGCCACCCTGTGGCCAAATCTGCATTCTCACCCTGCTGAAAGTGCACTTCAGGACTGTTTTCTCCATTTCAATCGCTACCAAACTGGTCATCAGACTGGTCAGAGTGTCATAGATGACCGGGGCAAGGCCAGTCTGGTAAAGAGGCAAATGAGATTGGCATGGTGAGAAATCAAAACCAGAAGAGAGAATTACAGATTGCAATATATTCATTGTGAGCTGTGCTGTGTAACACTGCATATACCGGATACCTTGAACTCTGCCATCAGTTGCTCCAGGTTAACAATGAGCTGCTGAACCCAGGGGTCATTTGCTTCGTACTCGTTAAACTCCTCCTAAGGCCGCAGCCAACACAGTCACAGCACCAGGTTTTGGAATATCAGTCATAAGGTTTCTCTTTGTATACATGACTTCACTCCTATGCTACTTTCTAAGAACAAAGCTCCTAGAAATATTATATTATTATTATATGGTAAATGGGCATTTATATAGCGCTTTTATCCAAAGCGCTTTACAGTAGCAGTAGTAGTAGTACATTCACACATCCCCCAATCCAACCCTTGATGCTGAGTGCCAAGCAGGGAGGCATTGGGTACCATTTTTTAAGTCTTTGGTATGACTCGGTCGGGGATCGAACCCCCAACCTCCCAATCTCAGGGCGGACACTCTAACCACAAGGCCACTGAGTTGGTTATATTATATTATTATTATTATAACTATGAACATCAGAAATTCAGTGTAAGCATGAATATGAGAAGAGCACCACAGCAAAGTGGGTACGGGGGGTCTGTGCATCATAGCAGAGCCAGGCCAAGGAATGTAGCCTAACTAAAGGCTGAAGCCTAGTTCTGGAACATTCTCCAGGTTAGGGGGAAAGTTCGGTCAGGCTGTTGGAATCCCTTGAAGGTTTGCAAGAATGAAAGTATGTTATGTCGTGCTGTTGGACCAGGAAGCCATCACTTACCTCTTCTATGTTGTGTGAGATGGACAGGAAAGAAGTGATCCACGGTTTCACTTGTGGCTTTATGGCTGTGCTATTTAACTCAGACAGGCCTTCCTTTGAAAAATAAACACAATTATATTAGGTTTATAATAATATGTATTTACACTTTTACATAGAGGATTACATACTTTCATCATTAACAAAAAGATAACGTAATATAATAAAGATAAATATAATAACATAAAAAACTAATCAAAACAAATGTTATTTTATTCAATATAGAAAGGTACGGTAGTGGGGGTTAAGGTTGTAAATAGGGTTGGGACAATTATCGATAAAAACGTATTATCACCACTAACGTGATTGACGATAAACACAATAATGTTATTTTACATTTTCGTTTTTATCGATATTATCGTGATGGTCACAATTTACTTAATAATGTGCACAAATCATTTATGAATTTTGATGAATTTTAATGAACTATTGGATAGTTCATTATTTGACCCTTCGCCCGGAATCAATCATCATTTCACCGTCTCTTCAGTTCGTGTTCACTTGTTTAATCAAAGTTTATTAATATTACATGTGTACCATGTCCAAATTGCACCAAATTCGACAGTGCACGTTCTTAGTTCCTTTATAGGTTAACCCTCTGCGTACTGATCAACGTACCAAAGAACATGCTCTAACATTCTAGTTTATTCTAATTCATGACATTGTGCCATTTTCCTTACTGAACTGTTCATTTTCAGAATAGAGAACACCAAATGAATTACAACTGGACCTCTGAACAAACTCACTCTTAAAGGGTTAAATATAGTTAACAGAAAAGTGTTTGCATCTATGTTAATATGTATGATAGTTAAGCTGTTAATGGATGATGATTTGACTGATGAACAAAATTATAACCTGAAAATATGCTTAATGATATTTTTCAAAATACAGTTGTTTACATTTCAAACGTGTCTCTATTTTTAAGGAGTATTTTGCTTAAAATGCAATTATCGTGCAAGAACGATTATTGTGATAATTTTTCATACAATTATCGTGACACAAAATTCCATTATCGTCCCAACCCTAGTTGTAAATAGATCACTAATATTTAATATTCTAACAGACCACAAAGCCAGGGAGAAAGAAAGAAACAGAAAAAAGGAGAATGATTATTTGTGTGCTCTGTGCAATGCTATGCATCTACTGCCAACCTGTAAGAGATCCTTGAACTTGCTGGATGTGTTGACAAGATCCGATAAGCAGCTATCAATCTTGGCTTGGTTGCCAGAGCCAGGACCCTGCATAAACAGCTTGGTGCAATCGTTCTGTAAAAAAATAAATAAAATAAAATAAAAATAAGAGCTTTGAATCTGTGATACAACCAATGGACAGAGAGACTGAAGTTGCGTCAATGCTGAAAATCCATCCCATTTCAGCTTACCTCGAGGTTGCGCTTTAGTGTAGTGATATTCTCACTACACACCTCAGCGTTATTCAGAGTCACCTGTAGAGGGCACCAAAGCACAGCATGAGAGTAGGTCATCTAGGACACATGCATGCACCAATCCACTAGAGTGAGATTTTCATCAATTCCAGGGCTCAATCAGTGACCTTGAAGGCTGATGAATAGCTGTCTTCATTTCCATACCCTAGTTTAGCCTCCTCCTCTCTCTCCTCATTTTGCTATAATCAGCTATAGACCGCTTCATTTTTGGAACATGGTAACGGGTAAATGGATTGTTTCGTAAAGTTCTACACCGCTACGTACACACGCATCACACACCAAGTGTTTGCGGGGGCACCAATGATAATGATCATCATGCACTCACATGAATGTGAAATTAGTGCCAAGTGCCATACATTATGAGAAATGTTCAATTTAAATGACACATTTTTCTCTTACAACCTATACAAGTAAATCATCTTGGAATCTTTCCTCTTTACAACTGATAGTACATAACATTCAGTACATTTCCCCCTTGAAAACAAAAATTGCGTGTGTGCGTTAATGTGTGAGATTCCTACCAGAAACGCAGCCTTGGCATTTTCGGCACTCTCAATGCCAAGTGTGTTGAACTTTCCCTGCTGTAAGCTGCTTTGCATCAGACTGACCGCGCTGCTCACACCACGCTGAATATCCTGTAGTGTAGTGGCAGGGAAACCCTGTCTCAGCTTATTATACAACACCTCCCTGGGAGATGAAGGGACACAGTGCAGAGGGAAGTGTACAGAGAATAGACATAAGTGGAGGGGGTGGGGTGAACAGGAGTCAAGCAGCAATACTTCAAAATGTCAGATCAAGGCGTGTACCTGAAGTCAGATTCCAGCACTGAGGTGGAATGGTTGATCATCGCACACAAGCAGTCAATATTGGAGCTGGACAACGCTCTGCTGATGCATTTCTTTACGATGTAGAAACAGTCGTCCACCATGCTGGATGTCAGTTGGCCCTTTTCATATGTATCCATGGCAACTGCCTGAGATGGAGATACTTATTTTATTGATTATGGAAAAGGTGTGTGTCTCTCCCTTTGTTCATTAAGTTAAAATGAAGACTTAAGGGTCACATAATTATGACTCTGTAAGGTGAGATCATGATTATGTTATCTCATAATCGCAAGATACTCTTACTATACATGCACATTAAACAACCTTTTGAATAGTCACCAAAACTACTCTTTTTCTCTTTCTGCCTCCAACACTCGTTTCAGCACCAGTATTTTTGTGTAGTATAAAGTTGAGAGCCATATACCTTGCTAACAGTCTCTCTCATGTAATACTCCTCCATTGGGATGTAGTAGCCAATCAGCTCTTGCATGGTCGTGCTCAACAAGCAGTGTTTCAGGAGCTTCTCCACGTTCTGTTGATGCTCTGCGTTGACAAACACATGCGACGATAAACTGATGCATTAAATCCTGCACCGTGTAACTCATCAAACGTATTTGTAACTTTCCCACTGCAGCAACCCATCCACACATTGGATGTTCTCTCTCAAAATCTACTTGGTCCGAGGAGAAAAGGGCAAGGAAGTCTAATTTTGAAAAAGTAAGCAGTGATAAAGTTACATAATACAGGATTAATTACATTAAACAGGGTATGTTTATGTTCATCATTGTCCATCGAATACTAACAGCCTACCCTGCGTAATGCTTTGGGTATCCCCAACCTCAAAGTCAGCCATCATGCGTCGACGCAAAAAGCGCAGGTACAGCTCGGCCCGTGAGTTCATCAGGGTTACCTCCATCAGCACCGGGTCCAACTCTCTGCTCAAATGAAAGCACGTGTGAGGAAGAAAGCAAACGGCAAAGGTTGCTGGCTAACACAAGATGCTGCGGTGAGCTGGCTACCTGGGCTCTATCCTCTCAGTTGGTATCTGACTCTTCATCATGCTGCTCTGGACAATCTGAAACTACAGGACCAAAAACAAGGACACTATTTACAGACAGGCATAGAATAACATAAACATCCATCTATCTATCCTCTATGCCTGCTGGCTTCAGTCAGAGTTATAAGTCATCCTGGCTACGGACACTAGTCTGTTTCAAGGTCAAACGCGTGAAGACAAACGTACAATTTAAAATGTCCAGTTGGCCTACCTGACGAAGCTCTTGAGAAACTCTGGAAGAGGCCTCTTCCACCATTTACCGATCATACACACCTTGCTGTGGTAGTCCCTCTGCTGGATAAACTTGTCCACAATCTTCTGAGCCTGCTGGTCACACTCCCGCTGTAGGTGAGTGATCAGTGTATACAGGTGGCCTGGACCATAATAGGTCTCTACAATAGGCTGATGAGTCTCGACGACCCGAGCAATCCCTGAGAGAAAAAAAAAAAGAAAAAAAAAAAGTGCACGTCTTAACCTTCAAGCAGGGTCGAGAGGAGAACTCTGGCGAAATCACAATTATCCACAGGGTCCTTGAGATGGTCATTTCAGTTGAAGATGCACAAAAAAAAATACATTGGATTAGCCCTAATAGCTATAGTTGTTCAAAAGGTTCAATTAGCGATTTATTTCCTGGGGAATGTGTATATTTCTAAGTGGAACCGTAAATATAAAGACTTCCTGGTTTAACCTTTGATTCCCAGCTTGGACACAATATGGGGGGCGGACAACAAACAACGGTGAATATAGATGTGGGAACGGTGTTTTTATCGATTAAGAGTAAAAGCATTTATTAGGCCCTGCCTAACGAATTAATTGAAAAGTAACTTCACAAGGTAGAATTCCGGTTGACCATTCAACTGTGCCGTAGGTTTATTATGGCCCTCCACAGCCTGTCATCCGTATCTGTCTTTTGTCAATAGGAAAAACTCACAGCATAAAAGACAGAATTGAGAACTGCCAACAATTTTGCAAATGGAGATGCACTGAGATGTTATGACTATCTGTTTAAAAATAAATAAAAAATAAGCTCTTTCCATGAATGTTAATACATCAGATTATTATTTTCCTCACCTTCTAGCAACAGTGTCAGGGTTTCAGCAAATATGAGTGGGGCCCTCTTCTCATTAAGGTCTCCTCCTGTAGCAAGGAGCAGGTTCTCCTCTGCTTTGGAAGCCAGCTGTGCACGAGTTCATGTTGCATCAGAGTAGGTAGACAAGAGACAAGGACAGCTGGAGATGAGAAATTCAGTTCACACACCCAAGCCACACGCACACGCACACACACTTTTAAGAGTGTCCCATGGTTTCCTGACCTGGCTGCAGAGGTATTGGCCAAAGCGAGCAAGGCCCTGCTGATGAAGACCCAACATAGGGAAGATTTTGAAAAACCTTTCCACCTGCGCCAGGTCAACCGCTGCTACAGCCTCATCCAGTCGCTCAGCAACAATGACCTTTAGCTTCTGTTCTGCCTCTTGCAGCATTAGCAGACTTGCATCAACAGCACTGCCTGGAAAGAAAGAAGAAAAAGTCTGTCTGGTGATGGTTAAGCATGCAAAGACTATCCTGTTCTGGAATGACTGCATAGGATTCCATATTTACATCTTCCTTTACGAAAATTACCCCAATTCAGTTTTGAGTTGTTCTGATGTACAGAATCTTAAAAGGTACATTTCAAAGTTTTTAAGCTTAAATCTGTGTTATATAGGGACGGCATGTTATGCATTTCCACAATACTTTCCAATGTCATCCGGAGTACCCTGGCCAGTGGTGCCAAACTAGTTTTCTTCCATACCAAAATGGCTTCTTTGTGGAAGGGAAGAACAACTCAGAGTGTTGTGTGCAGATACAGGTTTTTTTCAAACTCCAACCTGGTGAGAGGGGGCGCTGTTTGAGCTAATAAATAATGGCTTTTCTTGTTTCCATATCGCTCGCTAGTTTCTTCATAGCCCAATCACCCCAACAGTGTGTAGAATTAGTTTGCCGCAACTGCGATACAGATAAGATTGGAAAGTATCATGGATATTATAGACATCTACATGACATCTATCTAAAACATGGCAACAAGGTTAAAAATAACAAACTCTGCCTTTCAGGTGAATGTGAGAAATGTTAAAAAAACAACAATACAGAAACTTCCATCCTTTTTAACAGATTTGTATAGTAGCCTTCTAAAACAGTAAATGATTGCTCTTACCCTCTTCTCCCTGCCGGCTCAATTCGATGACAGACTGGTCCAGAGAGAGATATCGATGGATGTGTGCTGCAGCCTGTTCAAAGTTTTCATTATGCAACGCGGTCTGCACTCCGTCCATGCAGAACTTTAGATCAAGGATATCATCGGCCCGCTGGATGACCTTATAAAGGCGTGTCTGCAGAGCAATGAAGCATGACTGTCAGTCTTAAACATAGAGTGGGTAACCCAATGTAATGGTAATCAGGTTATTCACATTTTCTTCAGGAAATGTATTTTTCTAGTTTCCTATAGTATTTTAGTGTGTGTGTGTGTGTGTGTGTGTGTGTGTGTGTGTGTGTGTGTGTGTGTGTGTGTGTGTGTGTGTGTACCTTTGCTAGATCAAGCTGTCGAACTTTACGACTAACATTCTCAGCCAGGCTACAGGTAAATGTAATCATGCCTGAAAGCTGACTAGCATCTCCTCCAATCAGCTGTAGATTT